>JAGFMF010011799.1:6881562-6918045 GCA_019455555.1 Galemys pyrenaicus | reverse complement strand
TCCCCTCCCTGGCCGGCAGCAGGGATCGAACTCGTGCTGCAGTGACTGCAGTTTGCTTCATAGTGTGTTGCTTAACCCACTGCGCCACCAGGGAGGCCCTAGTTTCATTCTTTTACATGCAGCAGTCCAGTTTCCCAGCACGATTTATTGAAAAAACTGTCCCTGTTCCTTTGTTATAGAATAGTTGCCCAAATATTTGTGGCTTTATCTCTAGGTTTTTAATTTAGTTCCATTGGTCTGTCTCTGTTTTTGTTCTAATACCATGATGCTGTTTTAATTATTATGGCTTTGTACATGGTTTGAAGTCCATGGGTGTAATAACTCCATTCTTCCTTTTTTCTAGTCAGGAGAGCTTTGGCTATTCAAGGTTTTTTGTTGTTGTTGTTGTTTTGGGGGGGAGGTGTCAATATGAATTTCATCAATATTTGTTCTATTTCTTTGAAGACTGACACTAAGATTTTTATTGAAACTGCATTAAATCTTTAAAATTGTTTTGGACAGTGACTATTTTGATGATGTCAATTCCACCAAACCATAGGCAGGGAATGTCTTTCCATTTCTTTGTATCTTCTCCTGTTTCCTTTATCAATATTTTTGTAGTTTTCGTTGTATGGGTCTTTCACCTCCTTTGTGAGGTTTATTCCCAGGTATTTATACATATTTTGGTACAATTATGAATGGAATGGTTTTCTTGATTTCTTTTCTTCAGATATATTATTTGTGTATAGAAGGCTACTGTTTTTGTGTGTTGATTTTGTAATCTGCTATATAAAAACTAATTATAGCTTTAACTAGTTTTTCTGTGCATTTTTAGGATTCCTTCTATCATTAGCTGCAAATAATGACATTTTTATTCCTTTCCATATTTGGATTGCTTTTATGTCTTTCTCTTGTCTAAAGGACTTTCAGTGTTATATTGAAAAGAAGTGGTGAGAAGAGACACATTGGTCTTGCTCCAGGTATTAATGGGAAGGCTTTCAGTCTTTCACCATTAAAATGTTAGCAAATGACGTCACCAATATGGTGACAAGGGGATGTCTGACTTAAATTATCCCATAAACACAACTGATAAGGGAGAAATCGCAGCAAGCTATTGGCAGGATCCAGAATTTTGAAATACAGAGGGTTGGGCTCACCAGGGACAGGGCTCATCAATACATCTACAGCATCACAACCCTTGTGTTTTCTCCCTTTTTTCTTTGTGAGCCTAGCTAGAGGTTTCTCTATTTCGTTTGTTTTTTCAAAGAATCAGCTTTTGATTTCATTGATGTTTTGGATTGTCTTTTTTATTTCTATTTCATTTATTTCTGCTTGGGCCTTTATTATTTCCTTTCTTCTGCTGGTTTTTGGGTCTTTTTGTTGTCCTTTTGCTAGTTTTTGAAATGAGAGATTAGGTTTTTTTTTACTCTTTCTTGTTTGTTGATGTGGGCCTACATTATTATATACTTTCCTCTTATCACTTCTTTCCCTGTGTTTTTTAGTACCATGTTCTTTATTCTCCATGTGAGGCAGGTTGTGAAGGCTCCCTGCTTTCTTTTCATAGTTGATTTCTAGTTTGATGCCTTTATAGTCAGAAAAGATAGTTGGTATGATTTTGATTTTTGTGTATTTGTTGCTATTTTGTCATGTCCCACTATGTGATCGATCTGGGACAATGATCATGGCACTTGAGAAGTGTACTGAATGTTTTTTGGGTGCAGTGTCCTATAGAGGTCTATTTGGCCATGTGTTCTAGGTCTTTGTTTAGGGTTATTGTGTCTTTATTTTTTGTCTTGTTGATTTGTCCATTGGTGGGATGGTGTTAAAGTCTCCTGCCACATATGTATTTTCTCTAATGTCTTTTTTCAGATTCGACAGTAACTGTCTAATGTATTTTGGTGCGCTTTCACTGGATGCATAGGTACTGATAAGTGTTATAACTTACTCATTATGCAGTGACCATCAGTATCTATCTTTTTTAGTGTGAAATCTATTTAATCTGATATAAGTATGACTGTTCCTGCCTTCTTTTGGGGGTCATTTGCTTGTCAACCCTTTATTTTTAATCCATATTTATCTTAGGCTCTTAGGTGTGTTTCCTGGAGATAGCAGGTGGCTGGGTTCTGTTTTCTTCTGTTTTCTGTTTCTACCCTGTGTCTTTTAAATGATAAATTTAGTGCATTTACATTTAGGGTGATTATTGATATATGAAAGCCTATAGTTGCCATTTTTTTTTATTGCTTTATGTTTCTATTCATTACTTTGTTCAGTAATTTCTTCTGTTGGTTTAGCATTTAAGATTTCTTCTAATATTTCTAATAGTGGGGGCTTAGTAGTAGCAAATTGCTGAAGGTTTTGTTTTGTCTGAGACGGTTCCTATTTTTCCTTTTTATAGGAAGGAAAGTTTTGCAGGATAAAGTATTCTTGGCTGGCATTTTCTTTTTTTTAATCCTGGAGTTTTTTGAATATGTTGCTCCACACTCTTCATGCCTGTAGTGTTTCTTTAGAGAAGTCTATTGTCAGCCTAATCAGTTTTCTTTTATAAGTTATCTATTTCTTCCCCCTATTTATTTTTTATCTTGGACTTTTGGAAGCTTCACAAGTATGTGTTTGGCTATAGTTCTTGCATTGGTGTTCTTCTACCTCCCTGTAGTTTACTTTTTATTTACTTCTTCCTGCATGGGAAGTTGCCCTCAATTATCTTCTTGAAAACGCTCTTGGTTCCTTTGTCTCTCTCTTCACCTTCTTAGATTCCTATGCGTCTTATATTTCCTTTCCTCATGGTGTCGGATATTTCTCAAAGTGTTTCTTTATTCTTTTTTTCCTTTGTCTATCATGTTCCTTTTCTTTTTTGGTTCTTTTTATTTATTTATCTTCCAGAGTTCTGATCCATTCTTACATTTCATCATTATTGTTTTTGTTACTTTCCCCAAAGTTCTTTAGCTCCTACATTAATCTTTTCATATCCTGTGCTTCCTTCATTTCCTTGTTTAAAGATTTAGTTTCATTCTTAGTTTATTAATTATATTTCTCAAATCATTCTTTTCCTTTTTGTCACCTTTATGTTTTTTAAGCATGGCAATTCTAAATTCTCAGTCAGGCAGAGAAGTTCTTCCATGCCATTGGTGTTGACTGCTCGAAGTTAATTTTCTTCTTGTGGTGTGTCATTCCCAGAGGGCGTATTTGTATTTTTCTTTCTCCCTGCTCTTTATTTTCAAATTTGTTCTATGTGCTGGGCCACTTAGAGGAAGGAAAGTTTTGAGCATCCCTTGTGAGTGCAGCTACTAGGATGTCAGGGACTGGTTGCCAGGGTGAGCCAAGCACCGTCAAACCAGACTTTCCAAGGATTGTGATGCTGTGGGTGGGCTGATGGGCGCTGTCCTTGAAAATCACCAAGTCTGGGTATACTGCTGGTCTCTTCCGCTATATGTGCATCTTAACCTACAAAGCCAGGTATGGTCTGTCATGTGCACAGGAGTTCATGTAGACTCTAACATTGTGTGTGGGCAAAAAGGCACTCTCCCAAGCAATGGCTGCTCTCTATGAGAGCTGAGCCCTCTCTCTGCCATCCTGACTTTACTCACTGTTTTGAATGGGGTGCACAGGTGGGTCACCAACCTCCCACAGCTGTGTACAAGCCAACTGGATTTACTTTCTTCAACTTTATTTCCTCAAGGTTGTATTTCAAAAATCTTTTACATGTTCTTTTTGACTTCACTTTTATTTCCTAGTCTCAATATAGTTTACTATTTAAGTCTGTGTCAACAACTTTTTTGCTTCATAACTTAAAATCTTCTAGTACGTGAAAAAATAAGACAAAGAAATCTAGCACTTTTAAAATTTCCATTATCTAAAATTCTATTTTAAGATTACTGAGAGAATATAATTATATTTCTTAAAATATTGTAGAAACCCCAAACTCATGGTCTGAAGAGTACTGTGGTTCTTAGAAAGATACCAGCACTATTCCAGTAAATCTAGGACTCTAGACTTCTCTAGGAAAATTAATTAAAACTCTAAGCTTATACCTTCATTTGGCTATGGCAGAAAGGTTTACAGAGGTAGCCAAAAGGGAAACCTGTGTATCTGATAAGACATTTTAAAATTAATCAAAACAAGTAACAGGAAAAAATACACTGCCAACACATTATTCTGAACAACAGTAAGACCGGCAAACAAAAATTCACCTTTAAGGTAATAAGTCGTGCAATGAGTCATACAATATAATAAACTTTGAGTTTTATTAACTCTGAAGTACTTCAACTAAATCCTCAGTTTAAAATCTCTGGACTTGTGGAAAAAATACATAGTGGTTAATCTCAAGAAAAGTATAGTACTGTTGAGAATACTGAGGGAAAATATTCATATTTACTAAAAGTAATACTAAATAGTATACTACAAGTGTATATGCACAACATCCCCATCTATTAAAATATGAATTTTAAAGTTTTTTAAAAGTTTTGAAAGTATTTAAAATCAGTTTTTCACTTTTGGTTATGTTAATGAGACTCAAAGAGTATAAATCCTTCTTCCATGACACTTCAAATCAATGTGTAAAATAAACCTTTAAACAAGATAAACCCAACTTCCAGAAGAAAGTGTAAAAATTAAAGATCTCAGTGAAAAAGTTTTGAGAATCAGGAACTTTATATAAGGAATACTTAGTATCAAGCAGAGAAAACCAGGTTTAATAGCACTAAAAATGAAGGACTTATCAATCTTGAAGAAACTATTTTATAGTAAAATATAAAAATTGAAAGGTACCCTCTCACCCACATACATACAAGAAAATGGATATAGTTAGAGTATGGGACTACGTTAGGATCAAAATCAGTCTGGGAATACCTTATAAAGCTGATAGTATATAGCCTGGGGGGAAGATGGAACATCATTAGAACATAAATATAGATTAACAAATAGTTCCTGGCAATCTGGGAGAATTTATAATTTATGCATTCCATACTCAGGAATAAAACCATGAAAAGAACCCACAACCAGCTCCTTGGGAGTGAAAAGAGACCCAAGCTGCAACTTGCAGGATCTAGATAATCATTGCAGTCCCTGGTCATATCGGGAAGTACTACATTTTACTCAACTTACTGGTGTCTCTGAGCAGACCGGGGCCTGCCTGGGTACTGTGGTACCAGTATACCATGGAGCCTCAACCATAACTCCTCCAGGATCTTTGGCAACAGTGTGCCTTCCTGGATACCAGAGGAAGACTCTGGGCCACTGCTCCCCAGAGTGGAAAGATCTCAACAAGGCAACATCTCAACTCAAGTCAACAGAACAAGGCCTGGGAGGGCATTAGGGGGAAATTCAGCACCACCCCAGACCCCACAAGACACCAGCAGTTGTACCCAACATCAAGCAAATATCCAGAACAGCAGAAGGGGAAAAGACTCATGTACAACAAAAACACCATCAATAACAGAACAAGCCAAAAGCAAACAATGAGGAGAAAAACAAAAATGGCTAAAGAAGTCCTCAGGGGAACAATACACCAAACAGAAAAAAATCAAACTCCAGAACCCAATAACATTAACACAGAAGAATTCTCACATCAGATGAATAATTCAAAATAGCTATAATTAAGAGAGTAAAAGGAATGGAAAGATACTCAAAAAAACAAATCAGAAACAAAAAAAAAGATGCAAAAAAAAGCTATGAGAAATGTAACAACGAACAGAATAACAAGACTGAACCTTTAAATAAGAAAACAGGAGCTGCAGAATATTGAAAAAAATCAATGGAGGAGCTAAAAAATTCTGGGAAAAGCTATGAAAACAGATTGTAGAAAAACAAACTGTACTCTTGAAATTGCAAATATGAAAATAACTAAAAAAAGGAGATTCAAAAAGAAAAGAATGAAGAAACACTTTGAGAACAGTAAGACTTCATGAGGAAAGGAAATATAAGAACCTCAGAAGAAGAGAAAAAGAAGGGAAACTTGAAACTATTCAAGGAAATAAATGAATTCCCAAACTTGAAACAAGAAATGAAAATATAGACACAGAGGAAGCCAGAATGACACCAACTATCATAATGGAAGGAAAACCACAGAACAGTAAATCTTTTAAGAACCCAAAACAAAACAAAACAAAAAAATAATAATGAAGCTGACAAGCTGAAGGAAACAGATAACCTATCAACAAAAATCAACCAAACTAACATAAGACTTCTCTAAAGAAACATGGGCAAAGAAAGAATAATGTCAGCCAAGAATACTTGCAAAGATTCCTGCAAAGAATCCTGCAAAGATCTTTCTCTATGAGGGAAAAAAAAAGGTCCTTCTCAAACAAATTTTTCAGAAATTCACTATTATTAAACCCTCAACTCCAAGAAACACCACAAGATGCCTTAAGATCTAAACCAATAGAGGAATGATCAGGAAGAACAAAATAAAGTAGTGAATAGAACCACAAATGATCACCAAAATGGCAATAACGGACTTCCATGTATCAATAATCACCTTAAATGTTAATGAACTAAACTCATCAATAAAAAGGCAGAGAGCAGCATACGGATTAAAAAACAGAATCCAGGGCCTCCCTGGTGGCACAGTGGAGTAAACAATGCAATGTGAAGCTAACCGCAGCTACTGCAGCACGAGATTCCTGCTGCCGGCCAGGGAGGGGACACACATGGCGTAGCAGACCTCTTGCCTCGCCTGCTGCCCCCCTCAGCAGTGTGTTTCGGTCAGTCTGCCTGTTCTGCTCCCCACTCTGTCTCTGGGGAATCCTCTCACTGCCCTATACTCTGGCCTGTACCCCAGCTCTTCCATATATAAATAAATAAATCTTTTAAAACAAAACAAAACAAAACAAAACAAAACAAAACAGAATCTAGGGCCTCCCTTGTAGTGCAGCAGGTTGAGCACCGCACTGTGAAGCATCTGCTGCACAGCAGTGCAAGTTCTATCCCCAGCATGGGAGGGGATCCACATGGTACAGCAGACCTCTCCTGCCACTCCCCTCAGCAGTGTATTTTGGTCGATCTGCCTGTTCTGCTTCCCACTCTGTCTCTGGTAAATCCTCTCACCTCCCGCACTCTGGCTGTACCCCATCTTGTATGCATAAAATAAAGTCTTAAAAAAAAAAAAAAAACAGAATCCAGCCTTCTGCTGCCTCTAGGAAACAAACCTAAGCTTTAAAGATAAGCATTGAGGGGCCTCCCTGGTGGCAAAGTGGGTTAAGCAACGCACTATGAAGCAAACCACAGCCACTGCAGCACGAGTTCGATCCCTGCTGCAGGCCAGGGAGGGGACCCACATGGTGCGGCAGACCTCTCCTGCTGTGCCCGCTGCTCCCCTCAGCAGTGTACTCTGTTGATCTGCCTGTTCTGCTCCCAGCTCTCTGTGGTGAATCCTCTCACCACCCGCCCCACACACACCTCTGGCCTGTACCTCCGTGCTTGTATGCATAAATAAAAATAAATCTTAAAAAAAAAAAGATAAGCATTGATTGAAAGTAAAGAGCTGGAAAACAATTCTACTAGCAAATGACCCCCAAAAGACAGGGGCAATCATATTTATATCTGGTAAAATAAATTTCAAGCTAAAAAAGGTGGTGAGACACTAATGGACAGTATATAGTGATCAAGGGAATAATACACCAGAAAGAGAACACTCATCAAGATCTACTCACCAAATAAGGGAACACCAAAATATATTAGAGAGTTACCATCAGCT
Organism: Galemys pyrenaicus; assembly: GCA_019455555.1. Taxonomy (NCBI): domain Eukaryota; kingdom Metazoa; phylum Chordata; class Mammalia; order Eulipotyphla; family Talpidae; genus Galemys; species Galemys pyrenaicus. The sequence continues at coordinate 6,910,376 of JAGFMF010011799.1, read as the reverse complement.
ATGAAAGCACACATTGGAGAAAATACTTATATTGTAGGACACCTCAATGTATTATATCTACCAAAGGACAGATCAATCAGATAGAAAATAAACAAGGACACAAAATCCCTAAATTAAAATCTAGACAACATGAACCTAGCAAATATTTAAAGAACACTAAAAAAAAAAAAAAAAAAAAACACAAAAAACAAATTCAGAGTTTTCTCAAGTGCACAGGGAACATTCTCCAGGATTGACCAAATAATGAGTCATACAAGACAAACTACAATGAGTGCATGAAGATTAAAATTGCACCAAGCATATTCTCTGAACCGAAAGGCATCAAACTAGAAAGCAACTATGAAAAGAGAGCAAGGACCTCCCCAATTACAAGGAAAATAAACAATGTTACTAAAACACCAGTGGATTAATAAGGAAATCAAAGAAGAAATTTAAAAAGTACCTTGAGACAAGTGCCCATGAGAAACAATTTATGGAACACAGCAAGAGCGGTATTAAGAGGAATGTATATAGCAATACAGACCTAAATCAAGAAACAAGAATGCAAAAAGCAACTTAATCTCCCATCTGGAAGAACTAGAAAAAGAACCAAAAAAAATCCAAGTCAATAGGAAAGAAATAATCAAAACTAAAGCAGAAATAAATGAAATAGATGCAAAAAACAAATGAAACCAAAACCTGTCTCTTTAAAACATCAGACAAACCTGCAGCTAGTCTCACAAAGATAAAAGGAGGAAAAACCCAAAAAGGATCATAAATGAAGGAGAAGAAATTGCAACACACACAGCAGAAATCCAGAGGATAATCAGATTACTATGAACAGTTACATGCAAACAAGTTCAACAATCCAGATGAAATGGACAAATTGTTAAAACTATATAACCCTCCAAGCCAAATAAAGAAGAGATAGAAAATCTAAACAAACCAATTACAAGAAGTGAAGTTGAAAACAGTATTGAAACTTCCCCCAAAAAACCAAAAGCCCAAGTCCAGATGGTTTCACAAAAGAGTTTTACCAAATGTTCAATGATGAACTGGTGTCTATCCCAAACTCTTCCAAAAATTTGAGAAAGAAGAAATATTACCAACCTCACTTTACAAAAGCAACATTACACTAACACCAAAATCAAAGAGCACAAAAAAGACCAATCTCCCTAATGAACACAGATGCAAAAATACTCAAAAAATCCGAGCAAACTGAATCCAACAATGCATCATGACCAAATGGGATTTATCCCAGGAACACAGCAGAGTTCAATATCTGAAGATCAACATAATTCACCACACCAAATCAAAGAAAAACATCATGGAATTGTATCAGTAGATGCTAAGACAGCATTTGATAAAGTTTAACATCAATTTATAAAAAGGTCCTCAAAAAAACTGGGATAAAATGCACATATCTTAACATAATAAAAGCCATATATGATAAAGCCAAAGCTAACAGCATTTTTTTTTTTTAAAGATTTACTTATTTACACATACAAGAGCTGGGGAACAGGCCACAGTTGCGGAAGATGAGAGGATTCACCAGAGCTGGGAGCAGAACAGGCAGATCGACCAACGTACACTGCTGAGGGGAGCAGCAGGTGAGGCAGAGGTGGTCTGCTGTGCCAGTGGGTCCTGTCCCTGGCCGGGATGGAACACGCACTGCTGTGCCACAGATACTTCATGGTGTGGCACTCAACCCTCTCCGCCACCAGGGATGCCGGAACATCATTTTTAATGGTGAAAGACTGAAAGCCTTTCCATTAAGACCTGGAAAAAGACAAGGATGTCCACTCTCACCACCGCTTTTCAATATAATACTCGAAGCCTTTAAACAAGAGAAAGACATAAAAGCAATTCAAATATGGGAAGAAGTAAACTTCTTATTTGTAGATACTACATATGTAGAATCCTAAAAATGCATAGAAAAGCTAATTAAAACAATAAATCAATTTATTAAAGTAACAGGTTACAAAAATCAGTGGCCCTCCTGTATGCAAACAATCATCAAGAGGAAGTAGTGAAAAAACCATGCCATTTACTATTGTATCAAAAAATACATAAATACCTGGGAATAAACCTAAAAAAGGACGTGAAAGACACAAGGAAAAACTACAAAGCACTGTTAAAAGAAACAGAAAACAAAGAAATGGAGCGATATCCCCCACTCATGGATCAGAAGAACTACCATCATAAAAATAGCAATCCTACCAAAAGTAATTCATAGATTCAGTGAAAGTGAAATCAATAAAAATCTCAATGGTGTTCTCCAAAGAAATGGAGCAAATACTACTGGAATTCATATGGTATCATAAAAAAAAAAAAACAAAAAACACCCAAATAGTGAAACTTCTTCTGACTAAAAGGGAGAAGTATGGAACCATTACAATAAAAACAGCACAGTGCTGAAACAAAACAGACACGCAGACCAATGGAATCAAAATGAAAATACAGAAATAAAACAACATATATATGGTCAACTAATCTCTGACAAAGAAGTAAAGTGTATACAGTGGAACAAGAATAATCGCTACAATAAATGGAAAACTGGACAGCCCACAAGCAAAAGAAAGAAACTATAGACTACTTCACACCATACACAAATTATCAACTCAAAATGGGTAAGACTTGAATGTAAGATCTGAAACCAAAATATACACAAAAGAAAATATAAGTAAAACAGCCCATGACATAACTCAGAAACACCTTTGAAGACTCAAGGAAATTAAAGGAGAAAAACATCTGGGCATCAAATTAAAAAGCTTCTGTACAGCAAAAGACAACACCAAAAGGAAGAGACACCCTACTGAATAGAAGAAATATTTGCACACTATGCAATGGATAAAGGACTGACATTAAGATTTATAAAGAACATGTACAACTCAACAGAAACAAAGCAAACAACCCAGTTAAAAAATGGGCAGAAGAGCTAAAAAGACACTTCTCCAAAAGTGAAAGACAAATGGCCAACAGGCTTACGGAAAAAATGTTCATCACCATCATAACATATGATATATTTTGATACATATACTTTTTTTATGATACCACTGAATTCCAGTAGTATTTGTTCCATTTCTTTGGAGAATGCCATTGAGATTTTTATTGGAAAATTTAATCTGTAAATTACTTTTGGTAGGACGGCTATTTTTATGATGGTAATAACATCACCAATTTTTCAGGGAAATGCAAATCAAAACCACAATGAGATACGCCTCATGCTAGTGAGAATGGCTAATTTAAAAAAAAACAAAAACAAAAAAACCAGGGCCTCCCTGGTGGCACGGCCTATTGAGCTCCTCACTGTGAAGCATCTGTGGCACAGCAGCACCAGTTCAATCCCAGGCCAGGGAGGGGACCCACATGGCGCAGCAGACCTCTCCTGCCTTGCCCACTGCTCCCCTCAGACCTCTGCTCCCCTCAGCAAGTGTATTTCAGTCCATTTGCCTGTTTTGCTCCCCACTCTGTCTCTGGTGAATCCTCTCACCTCCTGCGACTCTGGCCTGTATTCCAGCTCTAGTATGCATAAATAAATAAATAAATAAATCTTTAAAAAAAAAAAAACAACCAAAATTGGAACCAACAAATGCTGGTGAAAAAGAGGAAAGGATTCCTCTTACACTGTTGGTGAAATGTAAAATGGTCCAGCTACTACAGAAAGCCATTTGGAGATTCCTCAAAACACTAAAAATGGATCTACTATATGACCCCCAGCATTTCTAGTCCTAGAACACTCCTACCCAAAGCACACAAAAACACTTATTCAAAAGGAAACCTGTTCTATGTTTACCGCATCACTATTTACAACAGCCAAGATAGGGAAATAATCCAAATGTCCCAAAACAGATGACTAGATAAAAAACTTGTGGTATATATACACAATTCAATTTTACTCAGCAATCAAAAAAGACAAACTCATACCATAGGCAGCAACACGGATAAGTGAAAAGCAAAAGGATAAAATCAGGTGGTTCACTTATAGGTAGAACATAGAGAAACCAAAGAAAAGAGAAAGCTTACAAGTTGACCAAAGATTGGAGGTTTGTGGCAAGGGGTAGAAGTGGTGTCAATAGAGGGGAGGGTAGAGCACCAGGGAATCTGGTGATGGATCATGGGTGCAGTGGTGGTGGGAGAGCCACAGGGTAACTACACCTGATCAGAGAACCCAAATGCCATCCAAAAATGAACAACGATGTAAGTAAACATTTTAAAAAAGAACTATAAAAAAATTACCTTAAAAGACAAAAACTACACTCACTGACTGAAGGCTAATTAAAGAGAACTATTTAAAAAGTTCAAAAACATTGCAGCTGAAGCAGAAAATGCCAAGGGCAGACAGGAATCAAAAAGATTTAGACCACATTTAAAGGTTTTAATAAGAACAGCAAGAAGAGATGGAAAATTATGAGCATATTTCTGAGGAATTGGACAAATAGTCAACATTACCTCAGGATCGATTACTGCAGTCAGCAATAAATATACAACTGAGATCTCCTGTATCATAAGAACGATGCAATTAATAAGGGAAATGACATAGGTCATGAATGAGCCAACCTGACCAATAGCAAATCTCATCACACTAGCTGTCAGTCCTTGAGCAAGACCGTATACATAATGTACATTCAATACTTAATGCACATTTCTATTAAAAAGTCTGAGAATCTGTTAAGGGCATCAAATGAGATTTAACCAAAACTTTTTAAAAAATAAAGTCAAAAGAATATGCATATAGAACATACAAAAATCGTGAACACAGCTGAAGAAATGCTGCGGGTGAGAATCATAACTGTCAAATACATACATTTAGGAGGAAAAGTCTCAAATCAATGCACTAAGCCTCTCCACAAATAAGTGTTTTGGAAAGGAAAAGCAAAATAAACCAAAAACAAGGAAAAGAAAGGAAATAACCAGAAATCAGTTATATTGGAAATAGAAAAATAAGAGTGAAATCAAATAAAGGAAGAACTGGTTCTTTGACATGATTAATGAAATTAAAAAACTTTTAGTAAGACTGACAAAGAAATGACAAATTATAAATATCAGGAATGAAATATGAGCTATCACCACAGGCTGTGCAGACATAAAAAGCATATAAAGAACATTATGCACATAAACTGAACAACTCAGAAAGAATGATCACAGAACCACACACTACCACAATTCACCCAATAGGAAGTAATATGAGTAACGAGAGACCTGCTTAGGGAATTAAAATTTTAAAGTTGACAAAAAATAAGTACCCAAGGCCACATGGTTTCATAGAAGAATCCAACCAAATATTTAAAGAATTAATATCAACTCTATACAATCTCTTCCAGGAAACAGGAGAGAACACTTCCCATTTTTTTTATGAAGCTACAATAGTACCCTAACATCGAACCAGACAAAGACAGTACAAAAACCTATAGTTACGATGAAACACCGAATGCTTTCCTCTAACATCAGATAAAAAGGCAAGTATATGTTCTCGCCACTCTTTCGCAAATAACACTGCATGTCATAACCAGCACAGTAAAGCAAAGCAAAGGCATAAAGAATGGAAATTAAGAAATTAAACTACCCTATTGGTAGATACAGAAAAATCTCAAGTAATCTAGAAGGTATCCCAATTCCTCGAATAGATGGACTTATCAAGGTCAAAGGATAAAAGACAAGCAAAAATCAACTGTGTTCCAATATGTGAACAATACATGGAAAATGAAATTAAAGACAATACCGTTGGGACCTCCCTGGTGGCACAAGGGGTTAAGGCGCAGCACTATGAATCTAACCAAAGCCACTATAGCACAAGCTCAATCCCCAGCCAGGGAGGTGACCCACATGGTGCAACAGACCTTTCCAGTCTCACCCACTGTTCCCCTCAGCAGTGTGTTTCAGTGGATCTGCATGTTCTGCTCCCCACTGTCTCTTGTAACTCCCCTCACTCCCTGCACCTCTGGCCTGTATCCAACTGTTGGATGCAGAAATAAATCTTTTTTTTTTTAAAGATTTATTTATTTACGCATACAAGCTGGGTACAGGTCAGAGGTGCGGGAGGTGAGAGAATTCACCAGAGACAGAATGGGGAGCAGAACAGGCAGATCTACTGAAATACACTGCTGACGGGAGCAGGGGGTGAGGCAGGAGAAGTCTGCTGTACCATGTGGATCCCCTTCCTGGCCAGGAATCGAACTTGCACAGCTGTGTCAAGGATGCTTCACAGTGCGGAGCTCGACCCGCTGTGCCATCAGGGAGGCCCTGCATAAATAAATCTAAAAAAAACACAATACCATTTACAACAGCTTAAAAAAAAATAGGTGTCAATGTAACACAACATGTAGGACTTACATGCTGAAAATTACATAATGGTGATGAAAGAAAACAGACAGGGAGAAATACTGCTTCTTAAATTAGGAAGATTCAACATAATAATAAAAAAGATGACAATTTTCCTAAAGAAATATCCTTTTAATGGAATTCCTATAAAAATTCCAATTTTTTGTAGATATAGATAATACTATTCTAAACTTACAATGAAAGGCAGAGACTATCCAAAAATATTTTTTGAAAAAAAAATAATGTAAGAGGAATCAACCTACTCTATTCTAAGACTTCTTATATAGCTACAGGAATCAAGACTATCTGATATGAAATAGATCCACATAAATATACCTAACTTATTTTTGACAAAAGTGAAAAAAAGTTCAATAAAGGTTAGAGATAGTCTTTTCAACATCCATAAGTCAACACTGCCCCTCGACTTAAATTTCACACCTTATACAAAATTTAACTCAAAATGAGTGATAGGCTTAAAGGAAAAACACACGCTACAAAATACACACACATATAAAATAACCACTTATAACTTTTAGTAAAAATCTTTGTGATCTAGACTTAGGCAATTCTTAGACTTAATGCCAAAGACATAAACCCTTAAGCAGAACAATTTATCAAATAGATTTTATCCAAATTAAAAACTTCTGCTCTGCAAAAAAGTCTCTTAAGAGGATGAATAAAATAAGAGCAAAAACATATTCAAACCACTATCAAGAATGGACTAATTACATAGAATAAGATTTTTTTTTAAGATTTATTTATTTATGCATACAAAGGTTGGGGTATAGGCCAGAGTCGCGGGAGGTGAGAGGATTCACCAGAAAGAGTGGGGAGCAGAACAGGCAGATGGCTGAAATACACTGCTGAGGGGAGCAGCGGGCNNNGCAGGAGAGGTCTGCTGTGCCATGTGGGTCCCCTCCCTGGCCAGGGGCAGGGATCGAACTCGTGCTGCAGTGGCTGCGGTTTGCTTCATAGTTTGTTGCTTAACCCAGTGCGCCACCAGGGAGGCCCTAGAATAAGATTTTAAAAGCCTTCCAAAATCAAGAGTAGAAACAAAAATCCAATTAGAATCTGGGCCAAAAAAATGAAGAGCATTTCACCAAAAGAATATGATGGCAAAAAAACCCAGAGGTTAAACATCATTAGTCATTAGGGTAATGGAGTTAAAACCTTGCGATACTGCTCCATTCAGAACACATAAAAAAAAAAATAGCGACAATACCAAATGTTGATGAGGATGTGAAGAAACCAATCTCATATATTGCTGGTAGGGCTGGAAAATGGAAAATGGTGTAGACTCTGGGTAACAGTCTGTAAGTTTAAGTACCATGTGACCCAGCAAATAAATATATTCCTGGGCATTTATCCCAGAGAAGTGAAGACAGGTTTACCTTGTATCACACCATGTGCTTACAGCAGCTTTATTCATAATAGTCCCAAAATAGAAACAGCAACCTAGATGTCCTCAGACATCCATCCCAGGGAATGCTGCTCAGTCATTAAAAAGGAACAAAGACGTGATAAATACAAGAACCTAGGTAAATCTCCAGAGAATTTTCCTGAGGTGGGGGAAAAACAAACAAACTCCAAATGGTTATGTCTATTCTGATTCCATCACATAGCAATCTTGAAATGCAGAATTACAGAAATGAAAAACAGATTACTGGTTGTCAGGGGTTCAGGAGATGGGGTAGAAATGAAGTGGGTGTGGCTATGAAAGAGCAACCTGAAGGATCCTTACCAGGATGGAAAGTGCTCTATCTCCACAGCACCAATGTCAGTATCTGGTTGGGATCTTGGTTCTACAAAAACTTATTATTGAAGGATCTCTATTATTTCTTATAATTATATGCAAATCCCCCAATATCTCAAAGTTTCATTAAGAAATAAGGGTTGAGTTGTATAAGATTTCTGTAGATCTTTGAGATCAGTCCCTTATCCATTGTCAGGTGGAAAAGCAAACTAGTCCAGCCATTTTGGAAAGTTGTGTGGAGGCTCCTTAGAACCCTACAAATGGATCTACCACATGATCCAGCAATTCTATCCTAGAAATCTACCCAAAGAATAAAAAACACTAATTCAAAAGAAAAATTGCACTCCCATGTTTATTGAGCACTGTTTACAATAGTTAAGATATGGAAACAACCCAAATGTCCCAAAATAGATGAATGGATCAAAAAGTTGTGGTGCATTTATACAATAGAATATACTCAGCTATCAAACTAAACTCAAGCGATTTGTGGCAACACAGGTAGAGCTGGAAAGGATCATGCTGGCCGAAATACATAGACGGAAAAAAAAAAATATCGAATGGTTTTAACTTATGTGCAGAATACAGACACCCCAAACAAAAGGTCAAGAAAAAGACAAAACTAGCAAGCTGACCATAGATCTAAGGCATACAGTGGGGAAGGGGGAGGAAGGGTGGAGTATCAGACCTGGGGAGGGAAGCTCACAAGGGAATATGTTGATGGTTCACTGGAGAACTATGGGGACTACACCTGAGGAGAGAAAACATTTACTATATAAAAATAAACAAGGATTAAGAAAATAAAAAAGGCAACTTGACTGTGCAGCAGCTGACAAGAAATCAACATCAATAAAGTACTTTTACGCCCAATTTGATTTTGAAAATTACTCTGAATCGGAGTTTAAAAAGCACATTTTCCTCACCCACACATGCACACAAAAACAGCAACTGTCACAAAACAGTTCAGAGGAAACAACTGAGACAGCTCTAAAGACATGACGGAGACCAGGATGAAGCAGGCAGAAAAATCCTCATCCAGGAGCTATCGAAATTTTGACTGTATAACTTTAGACACATCACCTATCCACTCCCACATAATCTGGACTGTTCCTATAACCTAAACGTCTAATTTAGGAGATTCTTTAAATCAGTAGTTTTCAAACTTTTGGTCTCCTTCCCCCAAAGAGCTTTTGTCTGCATTACAACCATTGAGATTTACAATACTAGAAAATGAAGGTTGAAACCGAGGGTTTAAAAGTACACACAGGAGCATGTTCCATTAGCACACCTATAATACCTATAAAACGGTGAGGCCATTCCACATCAAGCAGTCTTTGGAAAAAACGATGTACACTCCTAAGAGAGTGGAAAAGGCAACTAAGAGCTTAATATTACATATATTTAATAACTGTACCCTCGTTGTGAGGGCCTCTTTTACATGAGTTAAATATACAAAAATGACCGTAAAGTATAAAATACAGAACAAATTAGTCACTGCATTCTTATAAAGTACATGAGTGCCACGGCAAAAAAAAAAAAAAAAAAAAGCTCAAATCCTAACGGACAAGTCTCACGTTGGGTAAAAAGGAGCTTCTAAAGGCCAAGGACGTTGGGCTCCATTAAAGGGTCGCAGAAGTTTATGCAACTGTAAAGAGAAAATCACTGCCACTTTAGTAATGTACTTTGCGTGTTCAAAACCGTTATCAAGAAGACGGAACTACAATCACTGCTGCATATTCAACTTTTGGCAGAAACCAGGCATCCGTGTAAAAACTTCTGATCGCTGCAGCATCCGGAGCTCCGAGAGCTACAGTTTGGGGAGAGAGAGAGGGAGGAGGGGTCTCTGCGTCCTGGTGCGGGCGGCGCCTTCACCGCCGCTTAACGCGGCAGGAACCAGGATCCCTCTTCCCGCCGGCGTCGGGCCGGTGGGCCGCGGGGGCGCGACGGGGCCGGCGGGACGAGGGTTGTGAAGGGCGGGTCGCATTCCCGCCCGGCCGCCCCAGCGCGGACAGCGGCGGTTACGCCGGCAGTTCAGGGGAGGCAGGGCGCGGGTTCCGGAGTCGGACAGGGAGGGGGGGACGTGGGAATGGGGGTGCCGAGAGGCGGAGGGAGCATCGGGGCGGAGGGAGCATCGGGACGGCCGAAACTCACCAAATGTCGCGCCATGTCGGAGGACTTCATGGTCCCGAGCGGGGGTCCAGAGGTGGCGGGCAGAGGGTCAGTAAAGCATCGGCCTCGGCCTCGGCCTCGAACGGCACAGCCCTACGACGGCGGGCGCGAGCCGGGGAGGGACAGGCGGGACGGGCGGAGCAACGGGCAGGGCGGCCCCCTCGGGGGCGGGTCCGGGGAGGGGCGGGCTCGGCCCCGAGTCCTTTGTGACGCCCGGAGCGCGCGGGGACGTGCCCCACGTCGGGGAGAGCGCGCCGCCAGCCACGCTAGGTGGTCGCGCGGCCGGCGGGCCGAGTGCTGCGTGCACGTCACAGGGCCACCTGGGGCGGCGGGCGGACACTGGCGCGCAAGGGGATGAAGCCCCAGTGGGCCCGCCGGCGGCGGCCGGAAGTGGGCGTGGTGGGGCTCGCCGGCGGGCGGGAGCTGTGATTGCAAGCTGCGAGGCGACCGGAAGTGGGCGGGGCCTGCGGGGGCGGGGCCGCCTGGGCGCGGCACGGTGAGCCAGTGGCTGCGGCTCCGCGGGTGGAGTGTCAACGGCCCGCTGCACCTAAAGGTGGTCGGGAGCCGTGCGTCGTCGCGGCCTCGACGGCACTGGGCTGACCTGCCGGCCGCAGAGGAGCAGCGCGGCCGCGATGGAGGGGCCCGCGGAGTTGGAGCCCCAGGCCGTGCTGCGCTTCCTCGCGGAGCGCGGAGGCCGGGCCCCGCACGCGGAGCTGGTGGGGCACTTCAGGAGCGCCCTGGGCGGCGAGCCGGAGTCGCGCGCCCGCGCCCGCGCGCGCTTCAAGGAGCTGGTAAACTCCGTGGCCACTGTGCGCACCGACCCGGCCGACGGCACCAAGTACGTGCACCTCAAAAGGAAGTTTTGTGAGGGCTCCCAGTCGGCCGAGGCCGAGCCCGAGCCCCTCCCGGTCCTGCCCTGCGTCTCAGGGACCGCGGAGCATGAGCCCGCCGCGGGGATCCTGGACGAAGCGGTAGCGTTGGGGGAGAGTGGCCTGGGCCCCGAGGAGCCTTCGGAGCGGGGTGCTGAGCCAAACGATGGGGAGGCTCCCGCCGCGGTGCTTGGTTTAGTAGACCCGACCGACGACGGGCGGAACCGGCGGCCGGTGGCGAGTGGCGGGACCTGGAGCGAGAATTCCGGGTGCGACCTACAGCCTCCGCCGCGGAGCCTTGCCCCAGGACTCGAGGGAGACCTGGCGCCCCACGGTTGCGAGGAGACGGACGCCGGCGGCATCCCCGGGGAGGTCGCCACCCTGAAGAATCTCCGCCTGAACTCGCGCGACCTGGCGCTGGGCAGCTCCCCGCAGCTTAAGAGGAGCAACCCCGGGGCCGCCTCCGGAGGGGGACGCGGCAAAGGCGGGGGCGACTTGGACGACGTGTCTGTCGCCTCGTCGTTGGCGGAGGAGGAGAGCGGCGGCGGGAGCTCGGTGGCGCTGGACCCACTGGAGCACGCCTGGATGCTCTCGGCCGCGGAAGGCCAGTGGGACAGCCTGGAGGGACTGTTGAGCAGCGATCCCGGCCTCCTGGCCAAGCGGGACTTCATCACTGGCTTCACTTGCCTGCACTGGGCCGCCAAACACGGCCGACAGGAAGTCTTGGCCTTACTGGTCAACTTCGCCAACAAGCACCAAATGCCCGTGAACATCAACGCCAGGACGAGCGGAGGCTACACTGCCCTGCACTTGGCAGCCATGCATGGGCACGCGGAGGTGGTGAAGCTGCTGGTGGGGGCCTATGACGCAGACGTGGACGCGCGGGATTACAGCGGGAGGAAGGCTGCGCAGTACTTGAGTCAGAGCACCGCTGAGGAGATCAAGAACCTGGTGGGAGCCCTGGATCTGGACCAAAGAGAGAGCGCTGCGGGCGGTGGCGGTGGGCGCTGGAGGCTTTCAAAGGTGCTCCCCTACAGACTTTCGCACATGCCGGAAGATGGAGGGGATCCCCACCACCACCTGACTGAGGGATTGGCTGGAGGCAAAGTAAAGGACCCAGGTCGCAAAGCCTCAGGCAGTTCTAGTGGAAGAATCAAACCCAGACTCAACAAAATCCGCTTTCGAACTCAGATCGTTCACACCACACCTTCATTCAGAGATCTAGATCAGCCTCTGGAGGAGGGAGAGGAGGAGGAAGAAGATGACCACTCTCTTAAAGGCCACTCTTCCTCATTCAAGTTGAGACCGAAGTCCAATGTATTTGGGTAAAACTCTCTTTTAGAAAATTTCAAGGCTTATTTGGCTTCACGGATAGAACATTAGATATAGGTAAGGATGTCAGGTCAGAAAACTCTTAGGCTAAGTTCTGTATTGTGAGCTGGGGAAGTTGGAATGGGGAGTGGTTCATCAAACTTTGACCTGGCACCTTTCCACATGCCACCCTTCCTTACATTCATTCACTGCAGGGGAATTGATCATTAAGAGTTCTGTTGCTTTAATGGTTACTGGATACCATACAAATAAGAAATACAGCACTTGGAAGTATCTGTCTTTAAAAGTGGTTACTCTCCCAGATATAAATTGTAAGGAAACTGACAGTATCTTTTAAGTGTAAACAAAAAAACTATACTAGTTGGTTGGGTTTTGGGTTTTTTTTTTTTTTTTGCTAATTGCATTTGCTTTTTAAGTGATTACTGAAGGACAAGTCAGTTGAAATGCAAAAATACTAATTAGAGAATAACAATTATGGAAATCGTGTTAATATCCTGTGTGTATTGTTAAGTAGTCAATTTAAGGGAAAAAAATGGCTTTAATCCCTGAGTTAAAATTTAGGCAACATTTATTTTTTAGTTACTCTAATATGTTTTCGTCCTAAGTCTCTGATGGTGTAAATAACCAAACTGAACCACAAGAAATGTCTTCAAACAGAGGAGTTTATTCATAAGGGAGTCCAATAAACAGCTCTTGGAATGGCAGGCAGTGTTGGAGTTACAGAATTGGGATAGGAATGTGAGAGAATTGCAGTGCTTCACATTTCCAGGTAGGAAAAGGTGCCTGGCAGCCTAGGCAACATGAGTAAAGACATTTGACTTCCCCAGAAGGGTATTTTTCAGATGTTTGTTTCTAATACTACTATCCACCCAGGGGAGGGGGAGGGGGCAAAGGAGGGTGGAGGAGAGAGGGGATGATACACAGAATTTTTAGAGATGTAACATGGTTTTCCAAGTTCCCAGGAATGCTGATAGAGCCAGTTAATCCTGAGGAAGGAATGAGGGAGGGAAAGATTGATTACATTTATACTAATTTTTAATATAGATTTTTTTGTATTTATTTTCAAATTAGAAGGGATCTGGGCACAATAGCACTATTTTGAGAATTAGGTACATTATTAATAACTACACAAAGTTTTGTGTGAAGAAAACACTTTTAACAATCCACGGTACTTTTAAATAAAATACTGCCTCTGGTTCTAATTCTTAACTTGTTCTGCTATTTTAAAAGTAAATATGCTGAGGTTTTGATGTTAGGATCTTAGGAGCATTGGTTTTACGTGGCAAGACACTGATGGTGCTTAGAGTTCAGTTGACTGTAGAAACCATTGCAGGTTTTGGTGATCAGCAAAAGTGGCATAAGTGTTAGCAAATCTGTGCTTCTGTGAAGTAATTATTAAATCAACTCTGTATTGTCATGTTAGGTACAGTTTCTTATTGATAAAACTCATTCATGTATATGCTCTGTAGCAATGTTTTGAAAATTTTAAAATACTACATACCTTAAGTTTTTAAGTATTTCTTTAAATCATTAGTAACACAGTGAAGTTCTCGAAAAGCTGAGTAGTGCTTCTACCCAGTTAAAAACAGCACTTTATAAAAGAGAAGAGAAAAGCTATGAGGCTCTTTCTATGCTGCTGGTTGTGAATTTCTTTGTACATAAGTGGGAAATAGTCATTAAAAGGATAAATGTAGTTCTTAACTACATTTTATTCAACTATCTTAGGGTAAAAACCTTTATAATTATAAAATTTAATTCACAAACATTAAATCTATTGCAGCTTATTCAAAACAACTTATGTGGAAGACTAATTTCAACAGGTCCTTCTTAGTCTTTTTGATCTCCCGAGTGGTAAAGCATAAGTACATACAGCCTATAGAGATTAAGGAGTAAGTCAACGGCTTGCAGTTAATGAACTAATATATTAGTGAACCAAGAACTGCAGTGTTTAGAGTTCTCAGCTCTTTAATTTCTCAAAAAATAGAAATTTGTAAGAAGTTTGTCACTTCTCTAGATAGCATTAATTCACATAAAATATATAAACTGTTAACTATTGTGTGCCTTTACTTTTGTTTTTTACATTATGGAAATGGACCATGAACATTTGAGAAGCACTTTGACCATATATGTGTGGAAAAAGTCTATAATTTTGTACAAATTAAAATTAAATTCCCTTGAAGATAAAAAACAATCATTTGTTATGTATCATGTACGCATTAGTGCAGAATAACATGACATTCTACTGAGGAATTTTATGTCATAAACATAAAGAGTAAAAGAGTAGACACTAGCACCAGCTAAATGCTCTATTGAATAGTCAGTATTAATCTCTTCAATGTGTATGTTAGTGACTAATCACATGAAACCTGTTACTTGCTAGGTATTTAGGATTGAGTCAATACTTAATATTCACACTAAAGATTTTCACTTTGTTGATAAAAGTTACATTTTCAAAGTTCATTCCTGCCAGAACTATTTCTAGCACTCTTTGTCATATTCTGTGCAAAAAGTGTGGCATTCTTAACTACTTAACTGTACATTCCTCTTATTTTTCAGTTTCTAAATTGAGATTATAAAAAGCAACTGTTTGTGCAATTTGATATTTGTGGAATTGTGTTTACTAAAATGGAAATATGAAGGTATCATTTACTTAGATGTTTGTTGGAAAGGTTTTATAGTTAGAAAGTCCAACTATGTCCTTGTGTTTCTTATAAGTACACTGAAACTAGCTAATGTTTGTAATAATTCTCTTCACTTATGTGGAATATAAAACACAGATTATGTAACTTGAAAATTTCATACTATTTTATTCATGCGTGAAATCTTAGCATCTGGCAAGCCATGTCTCTTATTTTTTAAATAAGGAAAATTTGGGAAGTTTAAAATGTAAAATTTATCAAGTTTTGTCAAAATAAAAGTTTTACACTAGATTATTTTTCTCTGAATTGTCTAAATTTCAGTAGTCCTTTATTCTTTTTACACAATCCCTTTCTTATACCTGAAAGTTATGGCCCTCTATCTTTAATTAACAAATGAGAACATGAAAGTTGCTGACTGTTCACGCTTGTGAAGTGGCAGTTAGTATGAGTGCTAGTCACATTATCTTTTCTACAATTCAGATTGCCAAATTTTGGCAAAACTGCAGTTTGGACTAATGGAAGAATCAACTTAGGGAATACTTCCACCACTACCTTGAAAATATAACAAAACAATCCTGTACACACTGTCTACCACAAACATTTTCTACTCAAACTGGATCTAAAGAAAGATCTGGAATTGCTTTTCTCTGTCTTCTCTAATCTCATCAAACATTATACATTAATATTCATTTCCTATTGAGGCTGCCTTTGATCTTTATCTTAAAATTTTTTACTTCATCAGGTGTCAAAGGGAAGTGAAAGTCCTTATATGAGTAATTTCTCTCTTTTGGGAAGATCCCCATTATGATATCTATTGGTTTGTTGTTTTTTAAATTGCTGCTGTTTATAACAATTGCAAAACATTTATAATAGTAAACTTTTTTTGGTTTTTGTGTATTTTTATTTATATATATTTGACATCAATTGTACTCCCCATGTATTCCCCATCACCATCTCACCAGTGCACCATCACTTCAGTCCCCTGTGCTCCCGTCTGCCCTCAACCCTCCCCCTCTTCCCTCCCCACCAAGTGTCCCCAATTTGTCCTTGTCTTTTCATTTTTGGTTTTTGTGTCTTTATTGTTATTATTATTATTTTTTTTCTTATTCCTTTCCTTGATCCTTATTTGGTTCCCTTCTATTCCTACTAGGAGAGGAACCATCTGGCATTTTTCTTTTGCCTTCTGACTTACTTCACTGAGCATAATCCCTTCCAGTTCCATTCATGTTCCTATGAATGCGTCTAGTTTTTCATTTTTGATTGCTGAGTAGTATTCCATTGTGCATATGTACCACAGCTTCCTGATCCACTCATCTGTTTTTGGGCATTTAGGTTGTTTCCAGGTCTTACCTATTGTTAAGAGTGCTGCTATAAACAGAGGGGTGCAGGTATTCTTTTGAATCAGTGTATTTGTGTCTTTTGGGTATTAAAATAGTAAACTTCTTAATATGAATTCTCTTATTAAGGAGAGAATCTTAAAAGAATTCATTGAGCAGTCTACTTGAGGATGTCTTTGTATTTTTTCCTTGTGAAAAAAAATTATTTTCCTAAATAAATGACATTGTTTGGCATTTCTTAGAAGTTAATCCTAAAAGTAAATACTTTGGGAATTTGCTGCAAACTTGTTCCTTCAGTGATGAATCATATTTTTATTACATTTATTATTAGAGGACTGGAAGATGATACTTAGTGAACTTTTTTTTTCAAGACAGCTATAGATATGTTTCATTGCTATCCAGTCTTTTTCCTATGAAGCACATTGCTTCTACATTACCATGCTTTTTTTCCCCTAATCTTTCCTCTGTCAGTTTCATCTCAGAAAATGGCTTCCCTATTTGGTTAATAAACTGTCTGCATATTTATTGGTGATGACTGTGTGGCAAGTGCCCCAAGGTTGCACCAGTGCCTATTACTCCATAAGTGTTTGGTTTTGTTTTGTTTTGTTTTCATGGAAAACACTAAAATACTATGTCATGTTATATCCTATAGATACTTTCAACAAAAAAATGCATTCACATCAAGTGTATAAAGGTAAGTAGTCTTCAAACATGGCTAAGCAGCCAACCACTTTATCTGTACCCAGCCAAAAAAAAAAAAAAAAAAAACCCATCTATTCCAGTCCTGAGAGTAAAATTAGCTTTTTTAGGATTTTAANTTTATCTTTACCCAGCAAAAAAAAAAAAAAAAAAAAACCCATCTATTCCAGTCCTGAGAGTAAAATTAGCTTTTTTAGGATTTTACTTTATGAACAATTTAAGAGACTGTCGTAGGAAATTTCATTATAAAAATAGTCAACCCTTAAAGTTTGACTCAAAGTACATAATCCCTAAGAGCTATCAACTCCAGCTGGCTTAATCTAATTATTATTATGTACACAAATTATTACTTTGTGAAACCCCAAAGAGGCAGAAAAAAAAAGATGTTTAATTTAGTTTAGAATTTTCTAATAAACACTTTAAGCATGCTAGTTGATTATCTCATGAAGTACAACACTAAACCTTTGGAAACAATTGCTTAGAGTTTACAAGAGCACCTGAAAAGTTAAAATAGATACTTTTAAAGCACCCTACCAGTATGACTAATTCTGTCTTTTGAAACACTGCTCTAAGTGATATCCATTCTCAGGAAAGGTTTTTGTCTAAACTAGTCTGACTTAGAATAAATTTAGAAGTTTGTTGTTTTAAATCCAATTTTTTTCTTTGAATTTTATTGATTTACCACTAGTTTGCATAACCATGTAATTTGGGGTATACAACTTCACACCTCCATAAATGCACTTGCCTCACACACTGCTCACCACCTCTCCCATGCCACAACTCTATCACCACCTTTCCTCCTCTATCCCTTTGCCCTTTCCTCCAATTTTTCTGGTAACTGTTTTGATCATAAAACCTGGAAGCCTTTGCTAGAATATCCTTCTGGGTCTCTCTCTAAAGAAATTGAATTGAATACAATATAGAAATAAAATCAAGAATCCTTGAGTTTTGAACATAAGATTTTTATATTGATAGATGTGATCTTCAAATTTTGTCTTAATCCACTGCTGTAACAGAATACTCATAGGCTGGGTGGTTTATAAGTAACAGAATATTTTTTCTCAGTTAAACTAAGACGTTCCTAATTCAAGGCACTACCACACTCAGGGTTTGAACTTCATCAATTCATAAACAGTTGTCAATTGATGGTGTCCTAACATGGGAAAAGGAGCAAGAGAGCTCCCCGGTGGTTTTTTCGTAGGGCATAAAATCCCATTTAAAAGGACTCTAACCTTGGGCCTCCCTGATGGCATAAGGGGTTAAGCACCGCACTATGAAGCAGCCTCAGCCACTGCACATGAGTTCAATCCCCAGCCAGGGAGGGGACCCACATGGCGCAGCAGACCTCTTCTGCCTCAACCACTGCTCCCCTCAGCAGTGTATTTTGGTAGATCTGCCTGTTACACTCCCCATTCTGTCGCTGGTGAATCCTCTCACCCCCTGTACCACCTGTGCCCCAGCTCTTGTGTACATAAATAATTAAAGTCTTTTAAAATAAAAAAAATTAGAGGACTCTACATTCATGACCCTCTAACCTCCCTCCCAGTCCCATCTAGTACCATCACATGGGGGTTCAGTTTAACATTAATTTTAGGAGTGATATAAACCTGTCCATAATAAATTGATATTCAAAAGACAATGGGTTTGTTAAGTCAGCACTTAAACACTATGATCGAATGCTGAGATATTTTAAACCTGACAGAGGGAATTTTTTGGCTGTATGAAAATTGTTAATGTCAGGAATTATTAAGGCTGCAAACAGCCCCCACTCCTTTCCCAGCAGGCAAGTTTGGGAGGCTTGAATGGGTAAGGGAAGTGGATAGGACTGCCTTGGGAACCTGGCCATTAAGCTTGTGATCCCGGGCCTTCCTGGTGGCACAGTGGGTTAAGCAATGCACTATGAAGCAGACCACAGTCACTGCAGGATGAGTTCAATCCCTGCTGCCGGCCAAGGAAGTCACATGGCGCGGCAGAGCTCTCCTGCCTTGCCTGCTGCTGCCCTTGTCAGTGTGTTTCTGTTGATCTGCCTGTTCTGTTACCGGCTCTGTCTCTGGTGAATCCTCTCATCCCCCATGCCTCTGGCCTGTACCCCAGTTCTTGTGTGCATAAATAAATAAATCTTAAAAAAAAAAAAAAAAGCTTGTGATTCCATCATGACTCAGGACACACCTAAGGTTAAATATCCTAGCCAGTCACTGATGCCTGGAGTATAAATGGAGCCTCTGACTCTCAGGGTAGAGGACCTCTCCCATCTCCTCCCTTGCTCCTCTCAGCAGAGCATTTCAATAAATTCCCGTTTTCTGTTCTCCACTCTATATCTGATGAATCCTTTTAACACATCCTTTTAACACATACCTCCCCAGGTGGGGATGGGTGCAGATGAGGTTGAATAGCTCCAGGGGAAAGAGGAACAAAGTATCTGTGGGAATGGAGACTCTGATGGGAAATGTAAGGCACTACAGAAGCCTTCCCCCAGATTCAGCAGGGTTTTCAGATCTTCAGCAATCCCCGGGGCAACCATTTTTGACCCTACCATCCCAATCTTCCAGGAGGCTGTTGCAGACATCTGAAGGATGTAGAGGCTTCCAATAACCAACCTCACAGAAGGAAAGTAAGTTTGGAGGAAAGTTCAGCCGAGTTGCTGAAACTGTTCCCAGTTTTGCTGCTATTATAGCCTGGAAGGAAGGCAAAAACCCGCACCGAAGACCCAGAGTTGGGTGCCTCTGAGCTTTGTGAGTGTGGGCTATTTGTCTTAGAGTTCAGCTCCTGTAGCTGCTGTTTTCTGTGTTACTTGTCTGGTTTGCACTGGGGCATCCCAGCAGCTTCTGGAGCATCTTCTGTTGTGTCTTGTGTCTTCATGAGTTGGCTTGTAGTCTGGCTACCATGTGCTCCAGACACCCAGTGGCAGGAAGATGTCATCTTATATGCCTTTTGTTTAGGACTTCAAAACACTGGACACTGCTTCAGGTGGGGTAAACTGCCATTTGTGGCTTCAGTGACTCTGTCTTTCCTTGTTTGTTAAAGAAATCCCATTACTGTTTTGTGAACTTGAGCAGTGTTGTAATTGTACGCAAGGAACTCAGATAGTAACCACTAAACTATATGTGAGACAGGGTGGAGAAGGACTCTGAGGCCAGAAAGTCCCCAAAAATTCCAAAAAAGCCAACAGGCCACAGATCAGAATCAAGAGCTATAGCAATGGTGGCTGAAGCCTAACAGAGGACAGTGCCTGATACAGGTCACTGTCTATGGGTTCTCCCCTGCGCACAATTGCCAAGGGACCTCAGGCTACAGGAACAACAACCATGGGGTTTATTTACAAACGGGGAAACAAAAATGCTTATGTATCCACAAGAAGTTGGCTGCTTCATTCAGACAGCATCAGTGTTGGTAGTCACCGGTCACCAGGAGTGCTGGGCAGCACTGACCAGTAGTGATGACCACTACGTGGCTGCAGAGGTGGTGTCAGGGACACCCAGTGTTAACAGCTCTTGTGAATTGTTGGTTTATACCAACAACAAACAGCTCTTTGAGACACCAGGCCCAGGGCCTTTTAGTGCTCATTCCAGTCAGTGTCAGAGACAGGATTGAGGCCCAGTCTCTGAAGAGTCTTTCAGTCTTTCTCCCCTCCTCAGAGGGTGGCTGCTGGAGGCTTCCCTCTTTCTTCAGAGGTTAGAACCATTTTCTCCTCTTCAGGGCTCTTTTCTTTTTTTGCAGGGGTTCTTCCTTGGGGCTGCTGCCTCTCCAAACCCCTTCTTTCTCTGGGCTGCTGCTTTACCGTGCTCTTCTCTGTCTGCTTTTTCTTGTATTTGATTTTTTTCTTATTTTTGATCTGTGCGATGAATTCTGCTGGAATTAATTCCAGGGTTTTTTTTGACCCTGGCTTATATTTAATTTCAGGGCGCCCCTCCCCCCACCACAGTCTGATTGGATTTTTTTTTTTTATGCATACAAGAACGGGGATACAGGCCAGAGGTGTGGCGGGGGGAGCGGTGAGAAGATTCATCAGAGACAGAACAGAGCACAGAACAGTTAGATCGACTGAAACACACTGCTGAGGGAAGCAGTGGGGAGGCAGGAGAGGTCTTCTGCACCATGTGGGTCACTCCCTGGCTGGGATCGAACCTGTGCTTCAGTGGCTATGAATGCTCCATAGTGCATTGCTTAACCCGATGCACCACCAGAGAGGTCCTCATTGGACTATTTTTTAATCTTGTACCTGATTTGTCTGTTCTATAATCCAGGAAGTACACTATACACAAAAGTGCGGACTCCTGGTAACAAAACATTAATTAACTCACAGCTTACACTTGATTGGTTCATTTCATGATCTAGGCAGTACACTGTTACATAAAAAGTTTTTGAGGAGCACCTGCCCCAACTAATTTGTAGTGGAGCAGCACACAACTGCTCCTGCCTGCTGCAGTCCGGTAACAATAGGCCACAAGTCTAAGATGGCATCTTCCTGCCATGGCGGACATGCAACAGCCAGACTATAGGCCAGATTCCAGCTCACGAAGACACAAGAGGAGACACTTCATGAGCTGCCAGGATGCCCCAGCACCGCACCAGACAAGCGACACCCAAGACAGCAGTGGCCAAAAAACCCAACAAGTGTCCACACACACACATCTCAGCAAGAGCCTTCTCTGGGTCTTCACCTTCTCCGCCAGGCCGCAACAGCAGCAAAACCGGAAAAACGTTTCAGTTGCTCAGCTACTTACACAGCCTCTGAACTTTGCCTCTCAAAACAGCAGCTACAGCGGTCTAATGAGGACCACACTTACACAGCTCTCGTTCTTCACCTGTGCAAGCCTGCAACAAACTTCTCAAAGAGTGGTGAGGTGGGGACCCAAATCCTCTAAACCCCCATGCTAAGACTCCTTTCTGTACCCCCTTCTCTAGTACCTTATACTATTATCTGTTGCCCCAGCCCAATTTTTAGTGTTTTCCCAGGGCCCTCTATCTTCACCAGCAACCTCTCCAGGGGCACCACCTGCAACAGTCTTTTTGGTTTTAGCCACAGGTTATAATACCTTGGTTTACTGTGTCTTCCCTGGTAACCTGCCATAACTGAATGTTGCACAACCATCCCAGGCCAGATAGGTTCATTTTCAGTTCTCACAGATGGAAAGAGAATTTGGAGATTTCGGTGGATTTTGCAGGCCTTTAGTGCTGAAACAGGATGGTATACACAAGCCGGCAGAGAGACTCTAACACTGAGAGAGACAACAGTGAGAACAGCAACTTCAGTGCCCAGCCCCCTTTATACTGTTAAGGGCCACAGCCATACAAGCCAATACATTGTTGCAAATGCAAGGTCCATCTGTAGTTTGATAGATGTCCAAATGGTAGAAAACAACATTTCAAGGAATGGGCAGTTTATTGTGCCTCAGTCAAAAAATAACCTGGTTTTAACTCATTTTCCTTACACTGACCTTCCTCTTTCTCCAGCCTCTCAACTTTGTCTTAGCTAAAGTTATTTAAGGTGGTGTCTGATGCCACTTGAGTGAATTACTCAGTCTTACTGGGTCTCTCTTACATGTTATTTAGTTGATTTTTTTCCTTTACTAACCCATCTAATAATACTTTTATTATTCATCCAGATGAGAACAACCCAGGGGGGAACAAGATGATTTTCTATGTAGTCCATAGTACATGGACTCCTTGTATCTGACTTTTTTGCTCAGCAATATTTGTAAGCTTTATCCATACTGCTACTTATAGGTGGAGGTAGTTTATACATTGTCATCACTGTGTGACTATAACATCATATCTCTTCTGTTGGTGATGGAAACATTTGGGGGCCACAGTCAACAGTGTCGCTGTGAACATTCTAATGAGTATAATTATTTAGTGAACACATTTATGGATGATATTGCTGGGTAACAGGGTTGCATATGTCGAATATGGTAAATCCGGACACTGACACCTTCATTCTCCATCTCCCAAATAGTGATACCAGACCCTCCTTTGCAGTGGCATCCAGAGGGGCCTACAGGCTCTCTTTACAAAACTTGGCAAAGATGCTCAAGATGCCTAAGAGACTTCAGTAAATCCCTGATTTCTGTTATAAGTAGAAATGATCACTATCTGTTACAGGAAAAGGGCCCCAGGACCCTCAAACTTGCCCGCTCTAAATAAGTTCTGCCTTCTGTTGCATCAAGACAAAACATAAGACCTTTAATGGAAAAGAACTTTAATACTATTAGTGTGCAACAAAGAATGGAGGAAGAAAGAAGTCTTCAAGTAAGCACCTGAAGTTACCCATCCCCTCATGGGTAAATGCCCAGACAAAGAGAGTTGGCCCAAACCAGGGCCACCACTGAGGCCTGAAAGCCTGCCACAGTCTAAAGCTCCTTCTGATGGGGACCAATAGAAAATGATCAGAAACATCCAGATAAGTCTGGGAGGAAAAAAAGCAAAAGCAAAATCAAGATAAAAGTTGCCACTTTTAGCCTCCTCACAGGTCTGTCACCCAGGTCTGCTTCAACCAGCCCAAGATCAAGAGGCAAATGCAACTTCTTCACATGTCTCTCTGCTCCACGTGCCTCCTCCTGGTCTCCTGGCTCTCCATCCTTCTTCCTTGCTTCTCCAGCCACCTTTCTAGCTTCTTCTCTTCCCTGCTCAGCTCCACCCTTCCTTAGGTGGGGCAGGGAATCTGGAACCTCCCCTTTTCCTGGGGACCACCCTGTTACATAATTAAACCATTAAAAAATATATTTCTTGTTACTCCCAAATATGACCACATGATATTCAGAACATGTCCTTCCCAAGACATGGCACTTGGACATGTGAATTATTTCAAGCTGATGTCAGATGAGTCAGGCTCTTAAGATTTCTGTAAAAATATACTTGTTCAGCATCATGATCAGACTTACATTTAGCAATCAATGTTTATCGGAAAAAAAAATCTACACTAGAACACTACTTTGGAATGCTTTACACTTTCTATAGAGCAGAAACTAAACCTGTTATACAGTTAGTCACAAATACAGTCCTCAAGGATTTTTCTTTTGTCCATACACATGAGTATTGTCTAAAACATATCTTCTTTGTAGCAAGGTCTTGCCACTCCTGTGCTTGGCTGCCTTCACAAACCTGTTGTAACTTGTAGCTTCCCAGTCATTTCTCTGGCTCTCCTCTCCTGCTGAGTTGTTTCCTGCCAATTAATTAAAACTTTTGCTACTGGGCCTCTCTGGTGGCGCAGTGGGTTAAGCAACGCACTATGAAGCAAACCGCAGCCACTGCAGTACCGAGTTCGATCCCTGCTGCCGGCCAGGGAGGGGACCCACATGGCGCGGCGGACCTCTCCTGCTGTGCCCGCTGCTCCCCTCAGCGGTGTGCTTCTGTTGATCTGCCTGTTCTGCTCCCCGCTCTCTGTGGTGAATCCTCTCACCCCCCACACCTCTGGCCTGTACCCCAGTTCTTGTATGTATAAATAAATAAATCTTTAAAAAAAAATAAAAAAATAAAACTTTTGCTACTGCCATAACTATTGGTGTTACTGCAGCTACCACAGGCTCACTGGTTGTCAGGGTTTGGCAAAATATTATCCTCTACCACCATAGGGGACAGATCTACTACCTCCAAAGCTTCCTCCTTTCTTGGGTCCAATATTTGAAGACAGATTATTATAAATTGCCAAAATCATTGTAGCTTTCACCATCTCCAAAGTTGCTTCAATTATTACCAAATCCGTGATAGCCGTCCCACTGCCACCATGTCCATTACCACCACAGCTGTTACCAAAGCCACTCTACCACTGACGCTTCCTCCATGACTACTAAAACCGTCATTCCCACTAACACCGTCTCCATGACATCACCCAAGTTTCCAGAACTGTTGTGGGGAAGAATTGGTGTGTAGGCATGGTACTGAAAGAATTCACCGGAGACAGTGTGGAGAACAGGAAAAATGGATTTATAGAAATACACTGGTAAGAGAAGCAGTGGGCAAGACAGGAGAAGTCTGCTGGGCAGAGTCAGGTCCCCAGGTTCTATTTATACTCCAGGCATCAGGGATTGTCTGGGATGACTATTCTTGGGCATGCCCTGACTAATGATCAGGCTCAACTTAATGGATCACCAGCTTATCGGCCCAGTTTCCATGGCAGTCCCAACTACTCCCGTTATTGATTCAAGCCTCCCAAACTTGCTTGCTGGGCAAGGAGAAGGGTCTCAGTTTTTAAATTTAGTCATGTTACCACAGGTATTCCCCCCTCTCCTGAGAGGAAAATGACAAATCTTTGGAAATGGGTGAAGGTTTAACTTCTGTAGCTGCTTCAGCCTGAGTTTTGGAACATAGTACTGGCTCTACCTAGTTTATCGATGTCTCCAGACAGTGGGGAACAGGGTGCAAAAAGGAATGAGATGATTGTGCTTAAGCATCCAGGCCAGAGTTAGTTTAAGGTTTTACATGTTGGCCTGAGACTCTACACAGGTGATGCTGTTTGTCCAAAGTGGGTTGCTCAAGAGACCAAGTCTTTGAATTCTGTAGCTGTTCGTGCCACCGGGCTTCAGATACCCTGTGATTCTAGCTGTAGGTTGATGACTTGAAAATGAGAAGAAAACAAAAAGTAGGTTAAGAATGCAAAGTTCGGGCCTCCCTGGTGATGCAGTGGGTTGAGTATCACACTCAATTCCTGGCCAGGGTGGGGACCCACATGGTGCAGCAGACCTCTCCTGCCTCTCCCACTGCTCCCCTCAGTAGTGTGTTTCAGTCGATCCACCTGTTCTGCTCCGCACTCTGTCTCTGGTGAAACCTCTCTCTTCCTGTGACTCTGGCCTGTACCCTTGCTCTTGTATGCATAAATAAAATAAATCTTTAAAGAAAAAAAATGCAAAGTTCAAGTACCAGTAAAGCCGGCCTCCCTGGTAGTGCAGTGGGTTGAGCGCCACACTGTGAAGCATCTGCTGCACAGCAGCAGCACGAGTTCAATTCCCAGCCAGGGAGGGGACCCATCTGGCGCAGCAGACCTCTCCTGCCTCTCCCACTGCGCCACTCAGCAGTATACTTCAGTTGATCTAGTTGTTCTGTTCCCTGCTCTGTCTCTGGTGAATTCTCTCACTTCCCATGACTCTGACCTGTACCCCAGCTCTTGTATGCATAAATAAATACATCTTTTAAAAAAAAGTATCAGTAAAGCCAACATGAAGTTGTTAGATTACCAGGGCAGAAAGTTTGTCCTGTCTGCAAGGGGAGCAAGGGTAATATCATCTCCAGGGGAAGTTGGCTGACAGCTGTCAGTGAGCACTTGAAGTATAGGGTTTGAATTCAGGAGCAATGGGATGTTGAAGGGGAGGGAATAGAAGAATGAAAATTAGGGGGCCAGGAAAGCGAGCAACTAGAATAGCCAAGATCAAGTGTCCTTCCAGGACTTCTAGCTGCTACTGGCCTAATCATGTAGCTGGTGGGCTTGGTCCAGGAACTTCCAAGTGTGTTGTTAGACCCGTTTCAACTCAGGTGCTAGAGGAGCTAGATTCCCAAAAAGCAGTGCTTTGGTCTAGGTCAATAAAGAATTAACTTGAGCGGTATAAGGATGCAGTTTGTAGAAACCCTGTTCATGTCCGATAGAACTGAAAAGTGGTTGCAGGATGGGATAGAGTGACCAGAGCAGAATTTCCCTAAGTAATGGGAGTGAGGCTCCCATAAAATAGGGAAGTATAGAGATGCATTCGATGCTTTCCGAAGAGTCTCCTGTGGTGAAGCTTGAGTAATTAGATAGGTGCAGAGTGAAATTACAATTTTGGGGGTTCACTGAACCCACGGAGTGGTGTCTTGAGAGTTTAAAGTTAGAGCTGATGCAAAGTGGAGCTGGGAATTGTAGGGATATCTCAGGATATGGTCCCATAATGGCTGTGGAATTTTATGATGCCTGAGATGGATTTTGATGCATGTGTGTATTTTACTGATTATCTATTGAAAAGACAGTGAAGGTTTTGCAGATGTTTGCTGGAGGTGGTGGTCAGGTGTCCTTTCAATAGAAGTCAGCTTGATTTGGGAGAGATGTGTCTATGGACCTTGTCTCTATAGTTTGACAGCAGTGGGTGTTGTCAGGAAGACTTGACAAGGACTCATTCAGACAGGTTGGAGGGGATTCTTCTCCTAAGGCAAGGTTTCAAGAGGATCCAGTTTCCTGAAGAAGTCTTAGTATGAAAAGACATAGGGAGAGAAGTATCTGGCCTGAGACTGTTAGTATCTGCAAAGCCATGGAGGCACTTACCAGTTAAGGCAAGGGAAATTATGGATTATTGTAAGCCAAAGGAACTCAAGCCTAGTGAACCACAGGGGTAATTCTGGCAATAGTCTGTCTTACCTCTGGGCCCCTTCAGAAAAAGAAGTCGCTTCTCCTCTCTGGGTTCTTCATAGTCAATGAATGCCTTCCCATAGGTTCAGGCTGGTTCCCTCCCTCTGAAGAGTAGGACAGGGGCCTCTCTCTGGTGGCACAAGGGGTTAAGGTGCAGCACTATGAGGCATCCGCAGTCACTGCAGTACAAGTTCTAGCCCTGACCAGGGAGCTGACGTACATGGCACAGCAGACCTCTCCTGTCTTGCCCGCTGCTCCCCTCAGCAACGTACTTAAGTAGATCTTTACGAAAAATTTTAGTTCAGGTCTTTAAAAAAAGGAAACATAAAAAAAAAAAAAAAAAGAATGCAGCCTGAGGAGGAGTCCTATGAAGCAGAGATAGAATGTCTCATGTTTTCTGTAGCAACAAAGCAAAATACCAACAATGAATGGCCGCAAAGAAGCAGAGACATACCTACTGCTAGGCCAGAAGCACTGTGTGGCAGAAGCCACCCAACACACGATAGCCACCCAACTAGGACTGCCCTCCCTGCTCACGGCCTTTTGGTCGTCTGTATCACAGGATTGTTGAGGAGAGGTTCGGGAACTGGGTCACCGTGTGCAGTAAGTAGGTCCGATTGCTGGCCACGGGGGGAAGGTATAGAGGAAGAAAGTGAAATGTCTCACCATCACAGTTATGGTGGACTGCCCATCTCATGGGCACCCTTGAGGGCCACTCAGAGGTGCCTAAGCCAGACTCCTTCAGCTGTTGTCCACTAGTCAAACAGCCCACAGGACATGACGACACATGCACTCAGAGTCTAGAATCTGCTTCTCATACTGTGAGACAAAGAATAATGCACTTGACGTCTTGGCAGCGTGTACTACCAAGACTATAAGGCAGGAATTAAGAATTGTTGCTACAGAGTTTTGGGTCCTAAGAATTGTTTTGTACTTGGGCACAGAAGAAGGCTTTTCAGTCAGCTGCAGCAACAAGCAAATCAATTTTGGTTGTGAAGATGCCATGTAGTTTTTGCCACCATATTCTAAGCTGCCAAACTGCAACCACAATGGGATATTTTGACCAGATCCAGGTATCCAGAAAGTGATACCCTTTAAGTTCTTGCTTTCTCAGGTCCTCCCCTGGTGGCTCAGTGGGTTAAGCAACGCACTATGAAGCAAAATGCAGCCACTGCAGCACGAGTTCCATCCCTGCCACCGGCCAGAGAGGTGACCCACATGGCGCCACAGAACTCCCCTGCCTTGCCCGCTGCTCCCCTCAGCAGTGTGTTTCAGTCAATCTGCTGTTCTGTTCCCCACTCTGTCTCTGGTGGATCCTCTCACCCCCCCACACTTCTGACCTGTACCCCAGTTCTTATGTGAATAAAAAAAAAAAAATCTTAAAAAAAAAAAAAACTTCTTGCTTTCTCA
>JAGFMF010011799.1:6838588-6871448 GCA_019455555.1 Galemys pyrenaicus | reverse complement strand
CCCTCCCTGGCCGGCAGCAGGGATCGAACTCCTGCTGCAGTGGCTGCGGTTTGCTTCATAGTGCGTTGCTTAACCCACTGCGCCACCAGGGAGGCCCTTATCTCCCTCTTTTTGTCCCTGAGTTATTCATTTCTTCATTTTCCCCTTCTTTTGTAAATAAGACAAAAACTTTACTAACATTTTTGTGTGTGCCTGCAGGTGAGTCTTATTGTAACAGGGCGGTCCCCAGGAAAGGGGAACGTTCCAAAACCCCAGTTCCGCCCTAAGTGAGTAGAATTAAGCAGAGATAAAAAAATGTTGGAGAGAAGAGAAAAGAAGACAGAAGGAAAGAAAGAAGGGAAAAAGAAAAAAGCAGAATTAAAAGCAGCAAGGAGACCTGAAGGAGGCATGTGGAACAGAAGAACATGTGAAAAAACTGTGCTTGCTTTTTGGTCTTGGACTGGTTGGGACAGATGTGGGTGAGAGACCCATGGGGAGGTTAACAATGGCAGTTTTCATCTTGATTTTGATTTTGCTCTTTTCCTCCCGAACTTGTGTAACTCTTTCTGACCCTTTTCTATGGGTCTCTACTAAAAGGTCCTTTAGACTTGTGGCAGCTTTTGGGCCTTGCTTTGGGCCAATCCTATTTGACTGGACCTTTGCCCTCAAGGAGATGGGTAACTTTGGATGCTTAACTTAGTCACTATGTTCTTTGTCCTTTCTGTATTGTACCCTAATTGTATTAAAGTTCCTTTCCCTTAAAGGCCTTATATGTTGTCTTAATGCGGCGGACGGCAGAACCCATTCAGAGAGGGCAGGCTTGGGGGTTCTGGGGTGCTCTTCTCCTGGGGTGCTCCTCTCCCTGCCCTGTAACAGAAGCAAGGAGCTTAAGTGCCAGAGCGGGGAAAATTGGGTAAGCTGAGTGAGAATCTTTTTTTTTTTAAAGGTCTTATATATTTATCTTAATGCAGCAGATAGCAAAACCCATTCAGAGAAGGAAGGATTTGGGGGTTCTGGGGTGCCCCTCTCCCTGCCCTGTAACAATATTATAAGTCCCTTTTAAGTGCAGGGGTGAGAACCCACAGTCAGGTAACCCATTGCATATTGGGGTTGCCCTGTAATACTATCACTTCACTTCAACTCCAAATCAACTGCCATGGTTTGCCATTATTTCTCTCTTGAGTGAGGAACAGCAACAATTTTGGCACCCAACATTGGTGAGAGGTGCATGAAGGGGGGGCCTCAAGGCAGATGGAGGTGCTAGAGGATCCCAATATCAAAAGCCAGAACAACCCATCACCCCAAGGAGACTAAGTAATAATGTTGCTTAAATTTCTCTCTCTCCTCCTCCCCCCTTCTCTCTCTCTCTCTCTCTCAATCTTTCGCCTACCCATCTCTTTCAGTTAGTTATAGTGCAATTGGTACCAATAAGTGTGTCATTAGGCTTGATCTCTCTGTAAAATAACCACACAATCACTAGGCCTTTGGGAGAGGCCTCCTGGAGGACTCTCCAGGTCCAAAAGGGAGCACGCACATACGCATGCATGTGTTTATTTTGAGCCACACATCACTAGGCTGACTGAATCTCAGCTTTCTTGTTCACCCCCCTCTCTGCATGCGCCTAGGACAAATCCAGTCTTTGTTTACTGGTACCTGCTATATGAGCATGCCTATTGGACTTCTTTGAGTATTCTTGGTGTAACCTCCCTACCTCCTCTTCACCATAGATATTTGCTTGACTTCTGTACTACCTGGCATTTTGACAAGTGGCAGGGAGGGGCAGAGATTTTAAATCCCTCTTATAGTGTCTCTTCTCTCTCTTTTCCCTCTCATCTTTGCAGTCATGCTCCAGCTTGCTCTGCATCTCCCCCTCCTTCCATGAAATAGGGATGTGTGTGAGCTGAAAACTACCTTGAAACTCACAAAAAAGACTCACCCCTCCCAAAGCAGCTTAATAATTGGGCATGAAATCTACTGGCAAAGGATAACGGGAAGGTATTCCTAAAGACTCCCATTTGGGGTGTATGCTAAACAAATGGGAAAGTCCACTCATTAATGAGCTTAAAAGAAAAAAAGTGTTCTTTTGTAAAACTGCCTGACTCTCATATAAACGACAGACCCAGAAGGACTGACTGCTTATGGGCACTGTCAGGTAGAAGACTGCTGAAAGCCAGAGCACAAATGCTTAGAGACCCCCTAGATGCAAGAATTTATAAAACTGAAACTTGACCCAGATTTATGCAAAACCTGCTGTGTATTTTGTTGGGGTACAATTGAATAACTTTAAAAACCAAGCCCTCACTCCTGACCAGCAGGCAGGTTTGGGAGGCTGCAATAGATAAGGGAATGGATCTTTAGGGATGAGGCCGGAAGATTGGCCCGGCTCCAGGAATTCAGAAGCAGGGGCCAGAACATGTTTCTGTGTCAAAGGCCAATACCAGAGACCAGACATCCGGCAGATAACTGGTTTAAACTGGTGCCCTGTTAGAAAACCCACAAAAACCAGAAAAAAAAAGAGAACCTCAAATCTGTCTCCAGCCCCCCTTGGCTTCTCTTATCAGTGCATTTCAATCCATCTATGTGTTCTGTTTTTCACTCCATCTCTGATGAATTCTTCTACCCCGCCCCCCATCCCCATGCATCTGGCATCACCCTCATCTCCCCACAACATCTTTGTTATCACCAGGACTCCTGCCTCTAGTTTCTTCCCAGAACTTCAGCACCCTGCAGCCACAATCCTGCCTTGTCCGAGCCTGCCGTAGCTACTGCAGCAACCTCAGACCCAGCTTCAAGCAAACCCAAATCTGCCCTTTTATCATCATTCTCTTTGTTTTAGGGTTAAAATTAAACCAATGGAATTTTACCCTTTGTGTGAGGTAGCAGATGGACAGGGCAGCATTACCCAGGCCCATGGGTGAGGGAGTGATCTGGCTCAGTGTTAAGAAGGTTGGGCAACTTTACTACGAGTCCAGGAAGGTTTAGAGATGAATTTATCAAACTAAGCATAGCTGTCGGTTTGACCTGGGGAGATGCCCAGGCACTGCTTATGCACTGCTGAACTACAAATGGGGAGGAAAAAAAAAGTTCAAGTTATTTCAGAGGCAAAGGAGTAGCCCATAATGGGGCTCGCCTGAATCCAGGGAAACCAGTTTTTCAAGTTGGACCTTAGGTTGTCCTAGACCTAAATATCCTTTGGAACCACACTAACCAGTTCGACAGAGGAAAGACTGAGAATTTCTTTAATAAGGATGGGAAAGTGCCAACGTAAATCAGTCAATCATGGTAGGATTAGGAAAGTGACTCAGTTAAGGGATAAAAATCTTGCCATTTTTCTTAGAAGACTGTCAGAGGCATTCTGAAAAATTTACTAACATATGTCTGGACTCTTTGAAGGACAAACCTTGCTAGCAATTTATTTTATTACTCAGACGGCTCCAAAAACACACAGCAAACCTCAGGTCCCCAGACAGTGCCTTCAGTTCTGGTCAGTGAGACTTTCAAAGTGGTTTTCTTCTTCTTCTTTATTTGGCATAAAGTGTTGTCCCTGTGAGTGTCCCATCGTCATTGCACCAGTGCACCATCACCTGAGTCCTGTGTTCTTCATGCCCTCATCAGTATTTAACAACCAAATGAAGTTGACTCATTAGAGGCAATTAACAAAAGCCCTCTCTGCAGAGCTGTGGGAGGGCTGTTGCTGGTCACAAAAGGACATGGACTTAAAAGCTCACTTCCAAGTGGCTCTTTGGGAGAGTGAAGGCTGTCAACAGAGCAAATCCTCTTGGACAAAATGGAAAGGTCACCCAGGCCCCTCACCCAGGCCCTCCACCCCTCGCCCTAGGTGGCTGTTCCAAGAAGGGGCTTGTGGAAGACAGCGGTAGGCAATGACAAGATAAGTTGACACCTGCTAGCCACTTCCCAGGTGAAATAGTAACCCAGAGCAAACAACAACTCCTTAACTGAGGGGGCATATGACTCTCTAGTACTTTTCCATTGCAACCCCCTGACCGTAGGACAACACGTGACTCGCTGCTATTTTTCCACTCAGGCAGAGTGGGGCATATGAAAGACCCCTAGCCTGCACATGGGGTGTGGCTTTCTCAGACCCCCTCCTAGGACTCTGTGAATTTCACCCGGGAGTTTTTAATAAATCTTTTCTCTCTTTCTTACTTCTGTCTCCTTGCCTTATTCTATGCACAGCCATGACCTTACAAAAACCAGTGCAAGAAGGAAGGGGCAGAGCCTTCCTGGTGGAGCAGTGGGTTAAGCAACGTACTATGAAGCAAACTGCAGTCACTGCAGCACGAGTTCGATCCCTGCTGCCGGCCAAGGAAGGGATCCACATGGCGCAGCAGACCTCTCCTGCTTCGTCTGCTTTTGCCCTCAGCAATGTGTTTCTGTTGATCTGCCTGTTCTGTTCCCTGCTCTGTCTCTGGTGAGTCCTCTCACCTGCCCCCTCTCCCCCTGCCACACTTCTGGCCTGTACCCCAGTTCTTGTATGCATAAATAAATAAATCTTGAAAAAAAAAAAGAAGGAAGGGGCCTTGGAAAGGGAAATGCCCCAAGAAGGATGGGAAGAAATCCCAAACCCACTTCAGCTTGTGGTACCTGCTGAGGATCCCCTCACCTGACAGAGCCCTAGAGAAGCCTTGGCTCCCAGAACCGCCACCTCTAGCTAAAAATCTCATGTAACTCTTAAAATTGTGGATATATATATTTTAACTTTCTTTTAGATTCAGAGTCACTTACTCAGCTTTTTTTTTTATTGTTTTTAAATTATATATGTATTTTATATCATTCTTCCTTTTTGCACAATGTATGCTTTCCCACTCACGTGTAGTCCCCTAAAATATTCAGCTTTAATTTAGCATTTTGGACTACTAACTTACACCAAGTGAGCTATATGGGGTAAGTGGAAAACCTGCAGTAAGGAGATTTACTCAACCCTTGTCTTATGGGTTGGAGGATGCATTTATCTCATGATTTTTATATGTCTTGAAATGTCCCACTCCTTTGTTAGGAAAGATCTACTCTCTACATTTAGGACATGAGTTATTTGGTGGCCAAACAAGTCACTGTTGGGTCAGGTGAACATTTGTAATTTTGCCGGGAAAGGCAATTTTTTTTTAAAGGTTTTATTTATTTATACATATAAGAACTGGGGTACAGGCCAGATGTGTAGGAGGTGAGAATATTCGCCAGAGACAGAGTGGAGAACAGAACAGGCGGATCAACTGAAACACACTGCTGAGGGGAGCAGCGGGCACAGCAGGAGAGATCTGCTGCACCATGTGGGTCCCCTCCCTGGCTGGCAGCAGGGATCGAAATCGTGCTGCAGTGGCCGCGGTCTGCTTCATAGTGCATTGCTTAATCCACTGTGCCACCAAGGAGGGCCCGAAAGGCAATTTTTAAATCCTGGTTAATATCTTAAATCAAGTAAGCTCTAAAATTTGGGTCACTGATTCTTTTTTTTAAAAAAACTTATTTTATTTATATATACAGGAACCAGGGTACAGGCCAGAGGTGCGGGGGGAGGGGTGAGAGGATTCACCAGAGACAAGAACAGGCAGATAGACTGAAACACACTGCTGAGGGGAGCAGTGGGCACAGCAGGAGAGGTCTGCTGTGCCATGTGGATCACTCCCCTGGCTGGGGCAGGGATCGAACTGCAGTGGCTGCTGTTTGCTTCACAGTGCATTGCTTAACCCACTGCGCCACCAGGAGGCCCTGGGTCACTGATTCTCTGGAAAGAACTAGACCATTATTCCCTGTTGCGGTCAAATGACAGAACTCTGGTTTCTATCCCTCTTGGAGATAGTACTCCCTACCCATAGACGCCCTGTGAGCTAAAGCTGGCTCTTAAACTGACTGCTTAGTATTGGAATGCTTGTCCCTTGTAATTCCTCTTGTGACACTCCCATTCTTCTGATCCTGCAAGCAAATGGTGACTGCTGGTATGTTCAAGATTTAAAAGATATAAATGAGGCCCCATACATCCAGTGGTTACTAACACCTGCTTTACTTGGGCCAGTCGTAGGTGATGATTTTTTTAATGTTAATGACTTAAAAGATGCTTTCCTCTGCATTCCTTTGGCCAACACCAGCTAGTATCTGTTTATCTTTGAGTAAAAACATGCTGTAACATTTGCAGAAGGCAAATATAAATGCACAGGCCTCCCTGAATGGGAGCAGTCCTCAGGGAAAGGACAGGTTCCAGGTTCCTGCCTGACCTGAGGAAGGGGGGCTCTGAGCAGGGAGGGGAAAAACTAGAGGGGAACTGGAGGGGAGACTGTAGGAGGAAAGAAGAAAGCTAGGGAGCAAGACGGAGACCTGGAGGAGGTACACAGAACAGAGAAACATGTGAAGAAACTGCGCTTGCTTCTTGGTCTTGGACTGGTGGAAATAGATGTGGGTGAGAGACCCGCGGGGATGTTAACAACGGCAGCTTTGTAACTCGACGTCTGTTCCTTCTGTCCTGTACGTGCTGGGCTCCTTTTGTAACAGGGTGGTCCCAGGAAAAGGGGAAGTTCCAAAATCCTGGTTCCGCCCTAAGTGGGTGGAGCTGAGGAGAAAAAGAAATTTTCTGCAGAGAAGAGAGGAGGAAGAAAGGAAGATGGAGAACAGCAAGGAGACCTGTGGGAGGCACGTGGAGCAGAGGGACATGTGAAGAAACTGTGCTTGCTTTTTGGTCTTGGATTGGTTGGGACAGATGTGGGTGAGAGACCCGTGGGGAGGTTACAATGGCAGCTTTCATCTTGATTTTGATTTTGCTCTTTTCCTCCCAGATTTGTCTGACTCTTTCTGACCCTTTTCTATGGGTCTCTACTGAAAGGTCCTTTAGACGTGTGGCAGGTTTTTGGGCCTTGCTTTGGGCCAATCCTATTTGGCTGAATTTTTACCCTCAAGGAGATGGGTAACTTTGGATCCTTAACTTAGTAACTATATTCTTTCTGTATTGTACCCTAATTGTATTAAAATTCCTTTCCATTAAAGGTCTTATATGTTTACTTTAATGCGGCAGATGGCAGACCCATTCAGAGAGGGCAGGCTTTGGGATTCTGGGGTGCTCCTCTCCCTGCCCTGTAACACTTTTGCCCATTTTCTAAGGCACCATAGGGTGCCTTAGACTTGTGGCATGTTCTTGAGCCCCAGTGGCACCACTTTGGGCCAACCCTGTTTGGTGGCCATTTACCCACCAATGGAAGGGTAATTTTGGTGTTTGATTTGGAAAACGTATTCATTCTTTTCTTTGTTGCACATTAATTTTATTAAAGTTCCTTTCCATGAAAGGTCTTACGCACTTATGTTTTGTCTTGTTGTGGTACATGGCAGAACCTACTTAGCGTGGGCGGATTTGGGGTTCCTTGGTTCCCCTCACCCTGGCCTCTAACATGCTGACTCCCATCTCCTCAGAGAGCAGCATATAAGGATGCAGTGCACCCTGGTGAGTGCATGTATTCTTCCCAGTGTGAAAAGCTTACATTTGTGAAATCACTTTAAAAATGGAACCGGGGACTCTTTAGTTGTATTACCTGTCAGTGGGCTGGATGAAAGACCTTTAGACTGGGCCAAAAACAATTGTTTAAGAAACTGTCATACCAACAGTATTTGAAAAGTCATTCTGATCTTGAGAACTGATGATTAGGGACTTTTAGCTGAAGGATAAAATCGCTCACGTTTTCTTTTCATCATTCCTAGAAAATCGACTATATTTCTTCTTTCTTCCATGAAAACCCTGACTTTCTCCCTCTTTTTAGGTTTTTTTCTTGAAGCTATGTACCCCGAACTGCAATTCTTTGATTCCAAATAAAAATCCTTTGTCCTTTAATTGCCATCTAAATATTTAGGTTAACAACAATTATTCCAAACAAACTATTCCCTTTTGTTTTCCTTTTTTAAAGATTTATTTATTTATGCATACAAGAACTGGGTACAGGCCAGAGATGTGGGGGCTGTGAGAGGATCCGCCCGAGACAGAGTGGGGAACAGAACAGGCAGATCAACTGAAACACACTGCTGAGGAGAGGCAGGAGAGGTCTGCCGTGCCATGTGGGTCCCCTCCCTGGCCTGCTACAGGGATTGAACTTGTGCTGCAGTGGCTGTGGTCTGCTTCATAGTGTGTTGCTCAACCCATTGCGCCACCAGGGAGGACTCTATTCCCTTTTCTTTAAAAGGAATTTTATTCTTGTAATATGGATAATAGAGCTGTGGTTCCATCTTCTTAAATGCTTTCTGTTGTAAAGGGGCAAAGTGTTCACGTAAAGAAATGACTTGTTTTTGCTTCCCAGGTAAGTGTGTATGAGGGGACGCTGTGTCATGACACTTAGATTGGAGACCAGAAAATGAAGTGCTGAGACCAGGTCTGCACAGGTTACAGTGACAAAAGAGAACAACAACAACGACACAGTAGTATATCTATTCCCAGGATAAGAGCTAATATTATGACTATTTTCCCATTATGATAAATATTTGTTTCACCCCATGAACCAAACTGCTCTTTTAGATAAGGGGACACACCAGAGAATTATTGAACCTGGACCTGCACACCCTGTAACATGAGAAATTTTGATAAATAGCCTGAGATGTAGACACAGCTTTCAGTGCTTTAGTTTTGAGGATAGCTCAGTCCAATTAAACAGCTGTGTCCAACACCTGACTCAATCCATATATAGTTGCAACACTAATAAGAAGAAAGAACAGAAAAACAAAAATTAAAAATTAAAGCAAACTACAAAGTTTATTTGGGAATCCTGTGTGAAAACAGTGAAGAAAACAAAAGTATATAGCAATATAGGCTCACATCAAGAAACAAGAAAGAACCCAAGGAATAAAACTAACTTCAATCTTGAGAAACTAGAAAAAGAACAACAAAACCCCCAAAGCCAGTCGAAGAAAGGTAATAATAAAAATTAAGGAAGAAATAAATGAAATAGAAATAAAAAAGACAATCCAAAAGATCAATGAACCAAAAAGGTGGTTCTTTGAAAAAATAAACAGATACACCTCTATCCAGGCTCACAAAGAAAAAGGGGGACAAAACTAAAAAAATGGAAAATATGAACAACTGGGACTATATCAAACTAAAAATTTTTGTACAGCAAAAGAGACAATAACCAAAATGAAAACACTTCCCACTGAATGGGAAAAATATTTGCAAACCATAGAGCTGATAAAAGACTGATATCAAAGATCTACAAAGAGCTTATACAAATCAACAAAAATGAAGCAAACAACCCAGCCAGAAAGAGGGCAGAAGACCTAAAAGACACTTCTCCAGAGAAGAAAAGCAAACAACAAATAGGCATATGAAGAACAAAAAAAAAAAAATGCTCATCACCACTTATTATCGGGGAAATACAAATCAAAACCACAATGAAATACACCTCACACCAGTGAGAATGGCCCATATTAAAACAAACAAACAAATAAACAAAAAGTGAGAAACAACAAATGCTGGCTAGGATGTGGAGACAAAGGAAATCTCTTACACTGCTGGTGGGAATATAAACTGGGCCAGCCACTATGGAAAGCTATGGAGTTTCCTCAAAACACTAAAAGTGGATCTCACATAGGATCCACTTCTAGGAATCTACCCAAAGAACACAAAAACACTAAATTGAAAGGAAACACTAACTTGCAGCATTGTTTACAATAACCAAGATTGGAAACAACATAAATGCCCCAAAACAGATAAGTGGATCAAGAACATGTGGTACGGGGCCTGCCTTGTGGCGCAAGGGATTGTCTCAGCACTGTGAAGCTGGCGGCAGCCACTGCAGCACAAGTTCGATTCCCAGCCAGGGAGCTGACCCACACGGCACAGCAGACCTCTCCTGTCTCACCCACAAAAAAGAATATGTGCTATATATACACAATGGAATACTACTCAATGATCAAAAAAAGATAAACAAATGCCATTTAGAACAACATAAGTGAAGATGGAAGAGATTAAGCTAATGATTAAGTAAGTCAGAAGGAAAATGATAAATATCAGATGGTTTCACTAATATATGGTTTCACTTATATATGGAATACAGAGAAACCAAACAAAGGTCATGCAAAAGACAAAATTACAAGCTGACCATAGATCTAAGGCATATAGCAGGGATGGGGGATCTAGAGGAGTCAAATCAGGGGAGAGAGGAGCAGAAGCTACTATGGAAATGGATCATGGATTTTATGGTGATGAGAGAACTATGGGGACTATACTTAAGGGGAGAAATAAAATACTGTACAAAAATAATCAATGATTTAAGAAAATAAATTTAATTAAAATTATAGAAAATAATTAGAGTAAAGCTCATTTTAACTTGTCTTTTTCAATGAACTTGGAAATTTTTTTTTATAAATACAATAAGAACAAAATATAAGTATATATGTTTAAAAATCTCTTTATTACTTTTCATAAGGAATCTCAGATTGAATTTTTAAAAAAGATTTATGCATACAAGAACTTGGGTACAGGCCAGAGGTGTGGAGTAAGAGGACTCACCAAAGACAGAGTGGGAAACAGAACAGGCAGACTGACTAAAGTACACTGCTGAGGGGAGCATTGGGTGAGACAGGAGAGGTCTGCTGGGCTCTGTGGGTCAGCTCCTTGGCTGGGAATTGAACTCAAGCTATACTGGCTGTGTATGTTTCATAGTGTGGTGCTTAACCCCTTGTGTCACCAGGGAGGCCCAGATTGAATTTTTAAAAGCATCTCAATGCTCAGGGCCATGTCAAAACTCACCGTCAAACATTACATGTGACACATTTATCTTTGTGTAGTTCCTTTCGTCAATGTCGCAAAGTGTCCTGAATTTCTAGATCTGCCTTTTCCTCATAGACCTGGAATCCTGAAGGCAATAAGTTCAGGCTATATTTTCTTTAAAGTTACTGAGTTCTGAATTTCTGGAAGCAGCCTGGTCTCAAATACAGCATTCCATCCATCCTAGGTAATAATCATGTTTCTAAAATTCTATATAGTGAAAAAGAAAATCTTATAGAATTTATTCAAATAAACATTTTGCCATGAGAAATAAGAGTACTCCATAAGAATTTTTAGATTTGGGGTGTGAAATAAAAAACAAAAGCAGATGTTTCGGTTTTGCTTACAAAAAACGATTTAAAAAAAGTTCTCTGGAAAAAACTTAAAAGATGAATATTTTTAAAAGTCCTAAAAGGGCCTCCCTGGTGGCGAAGTGGGTTAAGCAATGCACTATGAAGCAAACCGCAGCCACTGCAGCACGGATCCCTGCCGCCAGCCAGGGAGGGGACCCACATGGTGTAGCAGACCTCTCCTGCCTCGCCCCACTGCCCCCCTCAGCAGTGTGTTTCAGTCCATCTGCCTGTTCTGCTCCCTGCTCTGTCTCTGGTGAATCCTCTCAACGCCCTGGACTCTGGCCTGTACCCCAGCTCTTGTATGCATAAATAAATAAATATTAAAATAAATAAATAAAAGTCACTAAAAACCATATTTACAGAAAGGGAGAGGGAGAGAAAGGGGTCAAAACAGGGAAGGGAAGAACAGAGGGACTATGGAGATGGTTCATGGGTGATATGGCAGAGGAAAAACTACAGGACTATACCTGAAGGAAGAAACCAATTACTGTACAAAAATAAACAACGATGTAAGAAAATAAATAAATAAATTTTAGCACAAAAACAAAAGGACAAAATAAGCTATAAGTATTAGGTTAGACCTTAGGCAAGAAGAGAATGGAATAACATACTAAAAAATCTTCAAGATAAAAAAAATGCCAGCCAAGGATACTTTTCCCTGCAAAGATCTTCATTTTCTATAAAGGGAAAATAAGGTTCTTCTCAGATAAATATAAATTTCAGAAATTTGCTACTACTCAACCTCCTCTCCAAGAAATATTATAAGAAGCGTTAACATCTAAACCAAAAGAAGAATGAACAGGAAGATCTGAACAAGATACTGACTAGAACCACAAAACGATGAACAAAATGGCAATAATAGACTTCCATGTATCAATAATCATCCTAAATGTAAATGGACTAAACTCACCAATCAAAAGACACAGAGTAGCATGCTGGATTAGAAAACAGAATCCAGACCTCCCTGATGGCACAGCGGGTCGAGCACTGTGAAGCATCCTCGACACAGCTGTGCAAGTTCGATCCCTGGCCAGGAAGGGGACCCACATGGCACAGTAGACCTCTCCTGCCTCGCCCGCTGCTCCCCTCAGCAGTGTGTTCTGCTCCCAACTCTGTCTTTGGTGACTCCTCTCACCTCCCTTGACTCTGGCCTGCACCTCAGCTCTTGTGTGTATAAATAAATAACTCTTTAAAAAAGAAAACAGAATCCAAACTTCTGCTGCCTCCAGGAAACATACCTAACTGCTAAAGATAAACACAGATTGAAAATAAAGGGTTGGAAAACAATTTTATCAGCAAATGCTCCCTACACATCAAAGAAGGCAGAGGCAAAAATATTCATCTCAGACTTCAAGATAAAAAAGGGATCATGTACCAGAAAGACATAAACACTCATCAATATAAACTTACCAAATGAGGGAGCAGTAAAATACATTAGACAATTACTATCATTTCTGAAAAAAGATATAAGAGAAAATATTTATGTAGTAGGAGACCTCAACACTCCACTCTCACCAATGACAGGTCAATGACTCAGACAATAAACAAAAACACAATAGCCCTAAAAAGAGATCTAAACCATATGGGCCAAACAGACATCTATAGGATACCGAACCAACCCTCACCACTCCCCCTCCCCCCCAAAAAATCAAATACACATTACTCTCAAGTGCACACAGGTCATTCTCCAGGATAGTCTACATACTGGGCCACAAATAATTGTCTGGAATGAGGTCATATGTGCTAATAAACTCAAAAGAATAAATTATGAGCTGCTATTCTTATATCTGATAAGGCAGACTTTCCACCAGGAAAGATGAAAGGGATAAATATGGACACTAATAATGATCAAGGGAACAATTTACCAAGAAGATTTATGATCCAAATAGAAGAGCACCTTGTTATAAAGCAACTATTAAAATACCTAATACAACATAGCAACGAAGATATAATCTTTGTCAGCGTTTTCAACACAACTCTAACACAAAAATGTAGGGCATTCAGATTAAAAATTAACAAAGAAATAAAGTCCTTGAATATAGATCAGATGGACTTACTAGACATTTACAGAGTTTTCCCTCCTAAAGGCAATGAACGTACTCTCTTCTCCAGTGTACATGGACCATTTTCAATAATAGAGTGAGACATATAACAAGTCTCAGAAACTATACAGACAAAAAAATTATATCGGGCCTCCCCTGGTGGCGCAGTGGGCTAAGCAACGCACTACGAAGCAAATCGCAGCCACTGCAGCACGAGTTCGATCCCTGCTGCTGGCCAGGGGGGGTACCCACATGGTGTGGCAGACCTCTCCTGCTGTGCCCGCTGCTCCCCTCAGCAGTGTACTTCTGTTGATCTGCCTGTTCTGCTCCCCGCTCTCTGTGGTGAATCCTCTCACCCCCCTACACCTCTGGCCTGTACCCCAGTGCTTGTATGCATAAATAAATAAATCTTTAAAAAAAAAAAACAAAAAAATTATATCAAGTATCTTAAAAGACTGGCCACAATGATATAAAGGTAGAAGTTAATAATAAAATGAATTCTGGAGTGAACGAAAATATCTGGAGACTTGGAGACTTATATAATAAATAAAAGTTTAAATAATTTTTATATAACTAAATATATAAAATTATGTAATAAATAAAATTATATAATTAAATAACTAATTTAAATAATTAAATAAAATGCTTCTGAAAAACTCTCATGTCAATGAATAAGTCAAAGAATACATAAAAAATCTAGAGACTAATGAACATGGAGAGATAAGATACCAGACACTATGGGATGTTTTTAAAGTTTTACTAATTGGGAAGTTTATGGGGATACAGACACACATTAAAAAAAATTAAATTTAATGATATAACTCTGCTTTGAAAAAAATAAACAAACTAGAAAAAGAACAACAAAAGCACCCAGAAAACCAGTATAAGGAAAGAAATAAGCATTATAGCAGACTATATGAAATAGTAAACAAAAGGCAGTAAAACCAAGCCATTACCCATGTGTACTGGAAAGAGGAGAGAAAATCCAAATAATAGAATCAGAAATGAAAAAGGGGAAATGACAGCAGCTACTGCAGCAGTACACAGAATCAGAGAACTTATTATAAGTCTCTATGCAAACAAACTGAACAACCTGAAAGAAATGGACAAATTCTTAGACTCACACAGCCTTC
Organism: Galemys pyrenaicus; assembly: GCA_019455555.1. Classification (NCBI taxonomy): domain Eukaryota; kingdom Metazoa; phylum Chordata; class Mammalia; order Eulipotyphla; family Talpidae; genus Galemys; species Galemys pyrenaicus. The sequence goes on along the minus strand of JAGFMF010011799.1, from coordinate 6,857,194 downwards.
CAAGTGTGAACCAGGATGAAATGGACAGCTTAACCAGTCCAATAACAAGTTTTGAAATTGAAAGAGTAACAATAAAAAGTCTTCCCAAGAACAAAAACCCAGGGCCAGATGGTTTCTGCAGTGAATTCTACCTAACCTATGAAGATCTAATACCTAGCCTACTCACATACTTCAAAGAAGTTTATTATTTTTTCTTTTGTTAGCCTCTCTTGTGTCAATTTAATTATTTCCACTCTAAAGAAGGATTGAAATTGAATCCTTCCTTTTTTCCCAACACTGAATTAAGAGAGAAGAGGAGACACTATAACAGTGTAATCCAAAAAATTCAAAGGAGGTTCCCTGCCCCACCCAAAGAAGGTGATGCTGAGCAGTGAGTGTCAAGTTTAAAAGAACTTGGAGAGAAGATTTGGAGAGGAATATGGAGCAGAGACATGTGAAGAAGAAACGGCTTGCTTTTCCGTCGTGGACTTGCACCAGGTACTTGGGGGACATGGAAGGAGACCCCTGAAAGAGAAGTGGATGAGAGATCCATGAGGAGGCTGACATAATAGACTTTATTTTTTAAAAGTATTTATTTATTTATACATACAACAACTGGGTACAGGCCAGATGTGCAGGGGGTGAGAGGATCCACCAGAGACAGAGTGGGGTGCAGAACAGGCAGATAGACTGAAATACACTGCTGGGGGGAGCAGTGGGCAAGACAGGAGAGGTCTGCTGTGCCCTGTGGGTCCCCTCCGTGGCCCGTGGCAGGGATCGAACTCGTGCTGCAGTGGCTGTGGTTTGCTTTATCATGTGTTGCTTAACCCACTGCACCACCAGGGAGGCCCCCATAATAGACTTTAAGTTGTACTTTGATTTTGTTCCTTTCCTTCCAGACTTGCCTGGCCCTTTCTTCCTGTCTATGTGGGCATGTATTTTAGATTTGTAGCAACCTTTCAAGCCTCTATGACCCTGCTTTGGGTCAACTGTGTCTGGCTGGACATTTACCCATGAGAGGATGGGTAAATTTGGGCATTTTATTGGAAATTATTAGCCTTCTTTTCTCTCTATTGCACACTAAATCTGTTACAGGGCAGGGTAAGTGGCACCACAGCACCCCTAAACCTGCCTGTTCTAAATAGGTTCTGCCATCTGCCTCGTCAAGACAAAACATATTTTAGTGCATAAGATTTTTCATGGAAAGGGATTTTAATACAATTAGTGTGCAATAAAGACAGAAGAGAGGGGAAAGAAATATAAAATAGTTTTCACATGAAGCACCCTAAGTTAGTCATCCTGTCATGGGTAAATGCCCATCCAAACAGGGTTGGCCCAAAGCAGGGCCACTGAGGCTTGAAACCCTGCGACAAGTCTAAGGCACCTGCTGGTAGGGACTCATAGGAAAGGGGCAGAAACTGTCTGACAAGTCTGGAAGGGAAAGAGCAAAATCAAAATCAAGATAAAAGTTGCCACTGTAGGGCCCTCCCTGGTGGCACATGGGTTAAGCATTGCACTATGAAGCAGACCCCAGCCTCTGCAGCACAAGTTCAATCCCCAGCCAGGAAACTGACCCATATGGCTCAGCAGACCTCTCCTGCCTCACCCGCTGCTCCCCTCAGCAGTGTGTTTCAGTCAGTCTGCCTGTTCTGCTCCCCACTCTGCCTCTGGTGAATCCTCTTACTTCCCATGCCTCTGGCCTGTACCCCAGCTCTTGTATGCATAAATAAATAAACCTTTAAAAAAAAAAAGTTGCCACTGTTCACCTGCCCACGGATCTCTCATGCATGTTTGTTTCAAGTGTTTCCATGTCCCCTAAGTCCCTGGTGCAAGTTTAAGGCCAGAACATAATCACAGTTTTTTCCCATGTCTCTCTAATCCATGTGCCTGGTGCAGGCCTCCTTCTTGCTCCCCATCTTTCTTCCTTCCTTTCCAGGAAGGGAGGGAACCTGGAACCTCCTCTTTTCCAGGGGAAAACCCTGTTACAATTCTGTTAGTTCTTTTCTATTATAGGCCTTTGCACAAAGAGTATGTTTTGCTTTTATGCGGCAGAAAGCAGAACCTATTCAGAATGTGCAAGGTTTGGGGGACCTGGGGTGCTCCAAGGTCTGCCCACTAACAGGTTTGGCAACCACAAAGGGACTTAAGCTGTTAGACTTAGTGATGTTAGATTTACTGATGTTAGATTGATTGATGATAGATTTATTGTTGCTGGAAGCCTGCCACCAGGGTGTTTCTATCACAATACTCCCTCCGCCCCCCTGCCAAGGAGTCACGATGGCAATTACGTCCTTGAAATATGTCCTCGCCCTGTTATCTCCTTGCCCTGTTTCCTAATCCACAGGCATAAAAACCCCTCGCCCTAAACAATAGGTGCAGCTTCCCGCCCCCCAGCTTGTTAGCCCTTTGGAGAGCATAGTCAGTAAAACTGTCTTTGTTTCCACTTTGACTCTGCCTATTTTTCCTTGTGCTTCCGACCTTTTCTCTGATCTTACATAAGCCATCCATGCTTAGACAGCCCTGTAGGAAAAGTTGGCTTCCCTATGGCACTGATTACTGTAAGCACAAATGTGGTTCTTATCTTTCTAGTGTGCGTGTGTTTCAGATATGTGTAGATTTTTTCCTGATCCTAAGTTAAGAAAAACTGGCTTGGTTGGATCTTTTTTTTTTTTTTAATATTTATTTATTTATGCATACAAGAACTGGGTACAGGCCAGAGATGCGGGGGCAGTGATAGGATTCACCAGAGACAGAGTGGGGAGCAGAAAAGGCAGATCAACTGAAACACACTGCTGAGGGCAGCAGTGGGCACAGCAGGAGAGGTCTGCTGCACCATGTGGGTCCCCTCTCTGGCCGGCAACAGGAATCAAACTCATGCTGCAGTGGCTGCAGTTTGCTTCACAGTGCTTTGCTTAACCCACTGCGCCACCAGGGAGGCCCCTGGCTTGGTTGGATCTTATGGAAACTTTGTGTATGTGTGCAATATATTCCTAGTCACTAGTTCAGAGGTTTAATTATGTGGCAATTGTTCTCTGCAGTAGTAAGTAGTTTTACTCAAATTGTTAGAGGGAAAGGATATCCTGAATGAACTATACCTTTATGGACTCCATCCCCCACTCCAGACCAAGGATCAGACCCCCCCATAAAGTCGTCATCACCGAAGAGTGGATCACTGGGACCTGAGGGTGGAGTTAAGCAGCCAGGCTGGCTATAAAACTAGAGAGGTGAGCCTTGGGGACTCTCTTGGTTTAGAGCCAGCTCTCAGCATGCTGTTGGGTTCCAGCTCCGGGAAACTGGGTGGTCCCCAAGAAAAGGGGAAGTTCCAGTATCCCTGCCCCACCCTAAGTAGGGTGGAACTGAGCAATGATAAGAAGATGCTGGAGAGGGATAAAGAGAGAAGGAAGGAAGAAGAAAACAGGATGGAGACCAACAAGGAGACCTGGAAGAGGCACATGGAGCAGAGAGACATGTGAAGAAACTGTGTTTTCTTTTTGGTCCTGGACTGGTTGTGTAACAGGGTCGTCCTGGGAAAGGGTTAGAATCCCGGTACCACCCTAAGTGGGTGGAGCTGAGCAGGGAAGGAAGATTCTGCAGAGAGAAGACAAAGGAAGGGAGGAAGAAGGAAGCAGGATGGAGAGCAGCATGGAGACCTGGAGGAGGCACGTGGGGCAGAGGGACATGTGAAGAAACTGTGCTTGCTTTTCGGTCTTGGACTGATTAGAACAGATGTGGGTGAGAGACCCGTGGGGAGGTTCACAATGGCAGCTTTCATCTTGATTTTGATTTTGCCCTTTTCCTCCCAGATTTGTCAGACTCTTTTTGACCCTTTCTATGGGTCTCTACTGAAAGGTCCTTTGGACGTGTGGCAGGCTTTTGGGCCTTGCTTTGGGCCAATCCTATTGGGCTGGACTTTTATCCTCAAGGGGATGGGTAACTTCGGATGCGTAACTTAGTAACTATATAGTCTTTGTCCTTTCTGTATTGTACCCTAATTGTATTAAAGTTCCTTTCCATTAAAGGCCTTATATGTTTGTCTTAATGTGGTGGATGGCAGAACCCATTCAGAGAGGGCAGGTTTGAGGGTTCTGGGGTGCTCCTCTCCCTGCCCTGTAACAGTTGGAACAGATGTGGGTGAGAGACTCATGGGGAGCTTAACAATGGCAGATTTTATCTTGATTCTGATTTTGCTCTTTTCCTCCCAGATTTGTCTGACCCTTTTCTATGGGTCTCCGCTGAAAGGTACTTTAGACTGTGGCAGACTTTCAGGACTTGCTTTAGGCCAATCTTGTTTGGCTGGACTTTTATCCTGAGGGGATGGGTTACTTTGGATGCTTGATTTAGTAACTATATTCTTTGTCTTTTCTGTATTGTTCACTAATTGTATTAAAGTTCCTTTTCATTAAAGGTCTTAAATGTTTTATCTTGATGTGGCGGATGGCAGAATCCATTTAGAGAGGGCAGGTTTGGGGGTTCTGGGATGCCCCTTTCCCTGTCCTGTAACAAAATCATAACAGTAGGTTGAATCTATGTGGTCATGACTTCTTCTAAGGCCTATGTTTCCAAGATAGCTGGAACTCAAAAGTTTTTGTTCTTTATGTTCTCCCACCAAGATTTTGCTATTTGTTTGTGCCATCTTCATGGTGATCTAAGTCCAGCCCTGTGACTTCCCAGGCTTTTGTTTGAGAGCTCTGCTGGTTTATTGGTCTAATTAGCAATTATAAAGAAGTGATGGGTTTTGAAGTGACTTTGGGAGTATTTGTGAATACTTTCTGATCTCTGCCTCAGGGGATTTTGCAAGTCCACCAGATTCAGTGTTGGTTCACTAAATAGCAAATTTATGCCTGGGGGCTAAGGTGGAAGAAATCTTATGATTGAGAGTAAGTTGTAATTTCTGGTAGCCTCAATGGAATTTTTGGTAGTGATTTGAGTTTTTCATTTTACAGATCAGAAAGTTAGAAAGCTTTTATATTTATTGAGTTTGAGGGGATTCGTTGCTGGTAATTTCTTATAGGCCATTTGTTTTGGGTTTATTTGCCATTTGTATCTTAGATTTGTTTGATTGCTGGTGGACGTAATAAGCATATGAAAACACAACATATGGGCCTTCCTGGTGGCTCAGTGGGTTAAGCAATGCACTATGAAGCTGACCACAGTCACTGCAGCACGAGTTCGAACCCTGTTGCCGGCCAAGGAAGTGCCCGCTGCTGCCTTCTGCAGTGTATTTCTGTTGATCTGCCTGTTCTGTTCCTGGCTCTGTCTCTGGTGGATCCTCTCACAGCCCCCACACCTGCACCTCTGGCCTGTTCTTGTATGCATAAATAAATGATTCTTTAAAAAAACAACAACAAAAAAACCCACAACATATGCACTGTAAACAAACTAACCAAAAATGAAACTAACAAAGTTAAGATGCCTGTGAGCACCATGTGTGAAGTGCGATAAGAATGACTTGCAAACAGACTTTGGTATATGTGTCACGAACCCTGAGTGGTGTGCCAAGATATAGCAGATGTTATCTGACCACGCCTTGAATGATCGCCAGAAGTAACAGTTGTTAACTTGGTCGTGCCAGAAATATGTCTTAAGGATATATTAGTGCTGATAGTGATACTGTAATTTCAAGTTTTCAGGCCTAGTCTTCCAGTCAAGAATGGATCCCAGGTTGCAGTGGCAGCGCTGAGTCCCAGCCACTGGACCACCATGGATTGGTGTCTCACGAAGCTGCAGAAGGAACTCTGCAGGTGCTCAGGCAAGCAGCAAGAAGAAGCACATTCGTTTAGAGAAAGAAAAGTTTATTGAGAAGGAAAGGAACAGAAATAAAGTGGAACTCCCAGGCCAGTGGAACTGTTAGGGGAAGGGTAGTCCTGAATGGATTACACAGATGGGTGTGCGGACTCCAACCCCCACTCCAGACCACCAGTGTTCCAGAACCACAAATCCGATAATATGATTATCGAAGCATGGATCCCTGGGACCTGAGGGTAGAGTTGAGCAGCCAGGCTGGCTATAAAACCAGAGAGGGTAGCCTTGGGCTCTCTCTTCCTTTGAAGCCATCTCACTTGACTCAGAGCCAGCTCTCAACACGCCATTGTGTTCCAGCTCGGAAGATCTGGTAGGATATTTACGGATGTGTATCTCTCTCTTTGTGATATTTCTACTTTATTCCCCTTCTTTTGTAGAATAAAACCCTTTAATAACTTGTCACATGTGCCTGAAGTTGAGGTTTATTATAAAAGTCTTCTGAGAGAGTAGGAAAGGACCCAGTGAGGGAAACCCATTTTATATGAGGGTTGTCCTGTACAGAACCAAGCCAGGGATGGGCGTGGGAGCTCAAGTGGAGTTGAGCTTCAGGGAATATAGACCTTCTCTGCCTAGTCACTCCAAAGCTCCACTAGTCTCTTTGTGATTGGTTGTTTCTAGGTGGTCTCACTCACTCTACCACATTATATCCCCCTATCACTCCTTTGTTCTTGAAATGTCCTTCTCTCCCTAGTCCTAGAGTGTTTGCTAGTTCCCCTTGGAATTTTGTCCCATCTCTAGATCTTCCCTTATCTTTTTGTTTTGTTTTGTTAAAGATTTATTTATTTATGCATACAAACACTGGGGTACAGGCCAGAGGTGTTGGGTGGTGAGAGAATCCACCAGACAGAGCAGGGAGCAGAACAGGCAGATTGACAGAAACACGCTGCTGAGAGGAGCAGCGGGCCAGGCAGGAGAGGTCTGCTGCGTCATGTGGGCCCCCTCCCAGCCAGCAGCAGAGATCGAACTCGTGCTGCAGTGGCTGTGGCTTGCCCCACAGTACATTGCTTAACCCACTGTGCCACCAGGGAGGACCCCTTCCCTTTGTTACAGGGCAACCCTAATATAAAATGGGTTCCCCTCACTGGGTCCTCCACCCGCATGCCCAGAAGACTTTTATAATAAGCCCCAGCTTCGGGTACACGTGACAAAGGTTGTTTTATTTTATGAAAGAAGGGGATTAAAATAGTAATAATGCCAAGGGAAAGAGAGAGGGATACAAATCCACAAATACCCTACCAGATCTTCTAAACAAGGCGCGTTGAGAGCTGGCTCCGAGTCAAGTGAGATGGCTCCCAAGGAAGAGAGAGCCCAAGGCTACCCTCTCTGGTTTTATAGCCAGCCTGGCTGCTCAACTCTACCCTCAGGTCCCAGTGGTCCACTCTTCGATCATCATCTTATCAGATTTGTGGTTCTGGAACACTGGTGGTCTGGAGTGGGGGTTGGAGTCCACACACCCATCTGTGTAATCCATTCAGGACTACTTTTCCCCCTAACAACTTGGGTACATTAGTTTGGGTTTTCCTGTTTGATTTAAGTGTTAGAGTGATAGCATAAATAAATTCTCTTTGAGAGCCAACCTCTGACTGAAGCCTGCTTCTTGCTCGCAACAGTTGGCGTAGTCAGAAAAGGGGTCTCCGGTAGATAGGTATCTCCAAAGACACCCCAGGCAACTGGGTAAGACTGGCTCTGGTAGGGTGCTATGCTGAGATCAATTTTACAAGGGCAGAAATCATTTCCAGATAGTGAAACCGGCAGTCAAGAGCAGTTTTGCATGAGTAACCGCCAATGGGTATGGAGGCAACTGCCTAAGACCAGTTCTGCTAGGAGCTCACAAATGATCCTTGTGAGACCTAGGGCAAATTAGAAATAATTGGGCAGCTTTGGGGGAGGTGAATAGGTGAGACCCTGGAATAGTTAAGTGTTGGAACAAAGGGAAGGAAGGTGCCAGGAGATAGGGAAATGCAAACTTCTGAAAAAAGGCCAGGGCATTCAAACACAAAGAATAACTAATGGATGCAAACTAGGGTAGATTCTGGGCAACCCAAAGGTCCAGATGGAAAATTCTAGGTAGCGAAGTTTCTAGACACAAGAGTAAGTTAAGTAGGGCCCAGGAATAACCAATCACAGAAAGACCAGTAAAATTTTAGAATAATTGTTACAAGGCAGGGAGAGGGGCACCCCAGAACTTTCAAATTTGCCCTCTCTAAATGGGTTTTGCTTTTTGCCACATTAAGACAAACATACAAAGTTTTTAATGGAAAAGAATTTAAATATGATTAGGGAATAATATAAAAGACAATATTGTTACTAAGTAAAGCATTTAAAATTACCCATCTTCTTGAGGGTCAAAGTTTAGCCAAATAGGATTGGCCCAAAGCAAGGCCCAAAAGCCTGCCACATGTTCAAAGGACCTTTCAGTAGAGACCCATACAAAAGGGTTAGGAAGAGTTAGACAAATCTGGGAGGAAAAGAGCAAAATCAAAATTAAGATGAAAGCTGCCATGGTTAACCTCCCCACGGTTATGCATACAAGCTAGGTACAGGCTAGAGTCGCGGGAGATGAGAGGATTCACCAGAGACAGAGTGGGGAGCAGAACAGGCAGATCAACTGAAACACACTGCTGAGTTTGCTGAGGGGAGCAGCGGTGAGGCTGGAGAGGTCCACTGCACCATGTGGGTCACCTCCCTGGCCAGGAACTGAACTCACGCTGCTGTGCTTCACAGTGTGGTGCTCAATGTACTGCGCCACCAGGGAGGACCCCCCACCCCCACCATGGGTTTTTTACCCATGTTTGTTTTAACTAGTCCAAGAACAAGAAGCAAGTGAAGTTTTTATACATGTCCCTCTGCTCCACGTGCCTCTTCCAGGTCTCCTTGTTGCTCTCTACCTTGCTTTTTTTCCCCTCCCTTCCTTCTGTCTTTTTTCTATTTTTTGTTTTTAGTATTTTTAAATTTCTGTTTAGCTTTACCTTACTGGAATTTTCCCTTTTCTTGGGGACTACCCTGTTACCTAATGAAGGAAAGAAGGCATTTATTCCCTAAGACTCCACTCTACCTTGGCTCTCTTGCGCCCTCTCTGAGGTACCATCTACCTGGGAGTCTTTATTCTTTACCTTTTATTTCCCCTAAATTAACTTTTCTTTCTAAGTCAAAGTTTGCTTCTCTTTACTTATCTAAAAACTCTGTGAATTCCTTTACGGCTTCATGAGGCAAGAACCTGTGGTGAGGGCCCTCCCTGGTGGTGCAGTGGATTAAGCAACGCACTATGAGGCAAACCGCAGCCACCACAGACACTGCAGCACGAGTTCGATCCCTGCTGCCGGCCAGGGAGGGGACCCACATGGCGCAGCAGACCTCTCCTGCTGTGCCCGCTGCTCCCCTCAGCAGTGTACTTCGGTTGATCTGCCTGTTCTGCTTCCTGCTGTCTCTGGTGAATCCTCTCACCTCCCACGACTCTGGCCTGTATCCCAGTGCTTGTATGCATAAATAAATAAATCTTTTTTTAAAAAAACCCCATGGTGATTATCAGGGGAGAGGCAGCAACAACAGCAACTGTAACCAGGTAACTTCACTCACTGGCATCACTTGGATCAAGGCTTGGTGTGGGACTGTTTGCATGAGAAACCTCCAAAGGGCGTAGCAGGCAAATCGCTATGACCGGTTTTGGAAGGAGCTCGCAGCTCGTAACAGCCAAACTCCAGCTAGCTTGTTACGGTAGGGGTTGGCCCGAGAAAGTCCTAAATTAATGAGAGGTTGGTTGTCAGAAAGAATCTACCGAATAGCAGGATGAAATCTTGTGGGATTAATAACTAATGGCAGTAAAAAGAGTGCACGGGCTTGGCATTTAAGGAAGAAACGAGTCAAGTGCTTATGTGAACTGGCCACTTGAATAGCATAGAATTTCTTGTTAGCGCCTCAGAAAGTGATATCAAAATGTCTAAGAAACTTGCATTTTGGAAAAAGGAGACTAAGAGTCTCCTGTCTCCAGTCCATGGAGGATGGTAGGAAAACTTACGCAAGAAAAACTGTCAAAATTTGAAAAATAGGGGCCTCCCTGGTGGCGCCGTGGGCTAAGCAACGCACTATGAGGCAAACCGCAGCCACTGCAGCACGAGTTCGATCCCTGCTGCCGGCCAGGGAGGGGACCCACATGGCGCAGCAGACCTCTCCTGCCTCGCCCGCTGCTCCCCTCAGCAGTGTACTTCCGTTGATCTGCCTGTTCTGCTCCCCGCTCTCTGTGGTGAATCCTCTTGTAACAGGGTGGTCCCAGGAAAAGGGGAAGTTCCAAAAATCCCGCTTCCGCCCTAAGTGGGTGGAGCTAAGGAGGATAAGAAGATTTCTGCAGAGAAGAGAAGAGGAAGAAAGGAAGATGGAGAACAGCAAGGACACCTGGAGGAGGCACGTGGAGCAGAGGGACATGTGAAGAAACTGTGCTTGCTTTTTGGTCTTAAACTAGTTAAAACAAATGTGGGTAAGAGACCCGTGGGGAGGTTAACAATGGCAGCTTTCATCTTGATTTTGATTTTGCTCTTTTCCTCCCAGATTTGTCTGACTCTTTCTGACCCTTTTCTATGGGTCTCTACTGAAAGGTCCTTTGGACGTGTGGCAGGTTTTTGGGCCTTGCTTTGGGCCAATCCTATTTGGCTGGACTTTTACCCTCAAGGAGATGGGTAACTTTGGATCCTTAACTTAGTAACTATATTCTTTGTTCTTTCTTTACTGTACCCTAGTTGTATTAAAGTTCCTTTCCATTAAAACTTTTATGTGTTTGTCTTAATGTGGCGGATGGCAGTATCCGTTCAGAGAAGGCAGGCTTAGGGGTTCTGGGGTACTCCTCCCCCTGCCCTGTAACACTCTCACCACCCTGGACTCTGGCCTGTACCCCAGTGCTTGTATGCATAAATAAATAAATTATGCGGCGGATGGCAGTATCCCTTCAGAGAAGGCAGGCTTAGGGGTTCTGGGGTACTCCTCTCCCTGCCCTGTAACACTCTCACCACCCTGGACTCTGGCCTGTACCCCAGTGCTTGTATGCATAAATAAATAAATCTTTAAAAAAAAAAAAGAAAAATCAGTATCATTCCTATATGCAAATAAGCCTGAAGCAGAAGAAGTTAAGAAAACCATCCTATTTGCAATTGTGCAAAAACAAGTACCTGGGAATAAACCTTTAAAAGGAGGTGAAAGAACTGTATAAAGAAAATTATAGAAATTATTTAAAGGAATAGAATAAAACACAAAGAAATAGAAAAAAAATTCCTGCACATGGATTGGAAAATAAAAATTTTATCAAATAGGGCCCCCCTGGTGGCACGGCCAAGTTGAGTGCCACACTGTGAAGCATCCTCGGCACACCAGCGCGAGTTCCATCCCCCGGGTTGGAAGGAACCTACATGGCGAGGCAGACCTCTCCTGCCTCCCCTGCTGCTCCCCTCAGCAATGTTCTGCTCCCCACTCTGTCTCTGGTGAATCCTCTCACCTCCCGCACCCCTGGCCTGTACCCTTGCTCTTGTATGCATAAATTTAAAAAAAAATCTTTTAAAAAAGTATTTATTAAAAAAATCTGGCCATTTTATCCAAAGAAATTTACAGATGTAATGCAATTCCAATAAAAATTTTGATGCCATTCTTCAAAGAAATGGAACAAATATTGCTGTAATTTGTATGGAATCACAAAAATATCCTAAATAGCCAAAGCTCTTCTAAATAAAAAGGGGAAAAATGGAGACATCACATTTCCTGACTTAAAACTATACTATAAATTCATAATAAATAAAACAACATGGTATTGTAACAAAAACAGACACACAGACTAATGGATTAGGGTTGAAATCTCAGATATAAAGCCACAAATATATGGTCAATTGATCTATGGGGGAGCATGCACTGGAACACAGAAAGTCTCTTCAATAAATGGTGCAGGGAAAACTGGACTGCCACATGTAAAAGAATGAATCTAGGCTTCTCTTTCACATCATACACAACAATCAACTCAAAATGTATAAAAGACTCGGATGTAAGTCTTGAAACCATAAAATGTATACAAGAAAACGTAGGCTAAATACTCCATGACATAAACTTCAGAAACATTTTTGAGGACTAATTTCCAGAAGCAAGTAAAACATAAGAGACTATAAACCGCTGGCAGTATATCAAATTAAAGCATTTCTGTACAGTGAAAGAGACAGTAACCAAATCAGAGACACCCCAATAAATGGGGGGAAACAATTTGCACACCATATATTTGAGAAGGTACTAATATCAATGGTCTCTAAGCTGTTTCCTCATGTTTTTGTACTGAGAATTTTTGATTACTGATTCAATCTCCATGATCCATTTTTTCTGTCTGTCTATCTATCCATCCATCCATCCATTTACCTATCTAATTTTCTTTCTTCTTTTTTTTTTTAAAGGTTTATTTATTTATGCATACAAGCACTGGGGTACAGGCCAGAGGTGTGGGGGGTGAGAGGATTCACCACAGAGAGCGGGGAGCAGAACAGGCAGATCAACAGAAGTACACTGCTGAGGGGAGCAGCGGGCGAGGCAGGAGAGGTCTGCTGTGCCATGTGGGTCCCCCCCTGGCCGGCAGCAGGGATCGAACTTGTGCTGCAGTGGCTGCGGTTTGCTTCATAGTGTGTTGCTCAACCCACTGCGCCACCAGGGAGGCCCTACCTATCTAATTTTCTTAATCTACTCATCTGTCATCAAGACAACCTAAGGGTTGTCTCCATAAACTCACTTTTCTCAAAGTGTTGCAATAAACATAGGAGTGCAGGTTTCCTTTCAAATTAGTGGTTTTGTGGGGTTTTTAAATTAATTTTTTTCTTACATCAATATTTAGGCAGTATTTGATTTCTCCCCTCAGTTGTCTTTTTTCAGAAATGATAATTGTCTGACATACTTTTGGTGCTCCTTCATTTGGTGCATATATGTTGATGAGTGTTATGTCCTCCTGATGTATTGTCCCCTTAATCAAAATGTAGTGTCCATCTGTGTCTCTTTTAACCTTTTTTTTTTTTTTTAAAGATTTATTTATTTATGCATACAAGCACTGGGGTACAGGCCAGAGGTGTGGAGGGTGAGAGGATTCACCACAGAGAGCAGGGAGCAGAACAGGCAGATCAATGGAAGTACACTGCTGAGGGGAGCAGCGGGCACAGCAGGAGAGGTCTGCCGCACCATGTGGGTCCCCTCCCTGGCCGGCAGCAGGGATCGAACTTGAACTTGTGCTGCAGTGGCTGCGGTTTCCTTCATAGTGCATTGCTTAACCCTCTGCGCCACCAGGGAGGCCCTCTTTTAACCTTTTTTAGCTTGAAATCTGTTTTACGAGTATAGATGTTCCTGCCTTCTTTTTTGGTCCATTGGTTGTAGGATTGTTTTCTGTCCTTTTACTTTCAATCTATGTTAATCTTTTGTAGTTAAATGTGTTTCTTGTTGACAGCAAAATGTTGGGTTCTGCTCTTTAATCCAGCCTGCCACTCTGTCTTTTTATTGGTGAGTTCAGATCATTTACATTTAGAGTTAATATTGATACACTGGCTTCTGTATTTGCCATTTTGTTTGCCTTTTTTGTGATTCTATTCCTTGCCTTGTTCTGTTGTTTGTATTCCTTACTCTATTTCTAGGGATTTTTGTAGTACCTTTTGGAGTGGGGGCTTGGTAGTAATGAATTTCTGGACATTTTGTCTGCTTGTGAAGCTTTTTACTTTTCCATCATAGAGGAAGGAGAGATTTGGAGGGTATTCTTGGTTGGAATTTGTTAATTTGGAGTTTGTTAAATAAGTCCCTCTATTCTCTCCTTGCCTGTAGTGTTTCTTCAGAGAAGTCTGATGTCATCCTAATTGGTTTTTCTTTGTATATCTTCTGTTTCCTCGTCCTTATCACTTTCATTATTTTTTCCTTTCCTTGGACTTTTAAAAACTTTACTATTATGTATCTTGCTGTAGCTTTCTTTTCATTGTAGCAGTTTTAAGTCCTTCTAGCTTCCTATATGTCTATTTTCATTTTCTTCTTCTTCATGCTATGGAAGTTCTCTTCAATTATTCTCTTGAATAATTGCTCTATTCCTTTTTCCCTCTCGGGGATACCAATGATTCTTATATTTCTTCTTCTCATGGTGTCAGAAATTTCTTGAATGGTTTCCTCATTTCTTTTCCTTTGTACCTCTTTTTCTTTTCTTTTTTTTTTTTTTTAAGATTTATTTATTTATGCATACAAGAGCTGGGGTACAGGCCAGAAGTGTGGGGGGGTGAGAGGATTCACCACAGAGAGCGGGGAGCAGAACAGGCAGATCAACAGAAGTACACTGCAGCGGGCACAGCAGGAGAGGTCAGCTGCGCCATGTGGGTCCCCTCCCTGGCCGGCAGCAGGGATCGAACTCGTGCTGCAGTGGCTGCGGTTTGCCTCATAGTGTGTTGCTTAACCCACTGCGCCACCGGGGAGGCCCTCTTTTTCTTTTCTTTTCTGGTTCTTTTTATGTCTGTATCTTCAAGGAAACTGATCCATTTTTCCATTTCCTCTGTTCTATTTTCTTTTTTTAAGATTTTATTTATGCATGCATACAAGAGCTAGGGTACAAGCCAGAGGTGCGGGGTGTGAGAGGGTTCACCAGAGACAGAGTGGCGAGCAGAACAGGAAGTTTGACTAAAACACACTGCTGAGGGGAGAAGCAGGCAAGGCAGAGAGGTCTGCTGTGCTATGTGGGTCCCCTCCCTGGCCAGAGATTGAACTTGTGCTGCAGTGGCTGTGGAAGCCCCACAGTGTGGCATTCAACCCCTTGCATCCCCAGGGAAGCCCTCTATTCTATTGTAAAGACTTTTTCAATAATTCTTGAGCTCCTCCACTTGTCTTTGGTTATCTTCTAGCTCCTTCATTCCCTCATTTCATTGATTATATTCTTATCTCTTTCTACAATTTCCCTTAACTCTTTGTTTCCACATGGCCTTTATGCATTATTTGTCTGTTAGGTGAAGATATTCTTCTGTGTCCATATTCTCGTGTTCTGGAGGTTGACTTTCTTTCTGTGCTGCTTTTAAAAGAGAATGGAGAGTGAAAGAAGGGATAAGAGGAAAGAATAGGACAGTATGAAAATGAAAAGGAAACTAAGGTGATAGATAAAAGGGTTAGATAGGGAGTGAGAGGGAAGAGGAGGAGGAAAAGAGGAGTGGCATAAAGAGAAGAGAGAGTGGTAATAATAATATTGAGGGGAAAAGAGGAGAACTGGAGAAAGCTTTGGTGGCTCCCTGTGCGCTGGTCCTTGCTTAGTCGGGTCTGCTGGAAATGACATATGTCTAGGTAGAATAGTCTTTCCGGAGTCAGCTATCTCACTTGTGGTGTATTGACAAAGGATATAGAAAGCCCTTCCCTTTGTGTGATGTTAAGAGAGCCGAACAGTCTCTGAAGGCTCCCACTGCTACTGTGGGTTTAGAAAATTTTGGCGCTTTCTGGTCCCCTGCGGTAGGTGGTTGGGTGTATGAACTTTGTATGTTCTATATGTCTCCTTCCACCTCGGGGCTTGTGTTATCTAGAATACAGAGGCCCTCTGTGTAATGACTGGCTCTTCAGTGCTCCACTGGACGCCTCTCTTGCTGCTGGTTAAATTTTTTGGCATTACTGGAGTAATTCCACCAGCCCTTGTTTCAGCCATAATTAGTTGGTGATTTTGTTTTGTTCACTAGGTGGCGCCAGCGAGCTCTCCTAAAAAGCTTTCAGTACTGTGTTTATTCCTGCAGGACTCTAGGGAGAAGGGAAGTGGGGGTAGAGGACCTCCACATCCAGGGGTTCTCCAGCCGCCCATGCAACCAGCTCCTGCATTTTGAGTCCCACTGCCCTTGCCTGTCTACCTGATTCTCCGTGAAGCCTTCCAATTATGTTAGTTCATCCTCATGGTATCCAAACTTTGTCTCCTTCTTTCCTCCCTGGCGAAATGTGCCAGCTTTGTGAGTGTGGGCAGGGAGCAGGGAGCCGGGAGCAGGGAGCAGGGAGCAGGGAGCAGGGAGCAGGGAGCTGGGAGCCAGTTTTAAGATTCTCTTTTTCCTTGCCCTGGTTTTTCCACCTTATCTCTACGTAAATTGGGTCACTGACTTCTTCAGCTCTTCCTGGACTGAACAGGGAGTCGCCAGGATTTCACAGCTACTCCCTATCAATAGTTTTTTTAAAGTAACGATTTTTGTGACAATCTTTCCTATGAGGAAACAGTATACCCAGATTGACCCAATTTGTTTTCCACAAGTGAAACACTTTTATTAGCTGTCTTAGGAGTCCTTTTGTAACAGGGTGGTCCCAGAAAAAGGGAAAGTTCCCAAAATCCTGGTTCCACCCTAAGTGGGTGGAGCTGAAAATAAAAAGATTTCTGCAAAAAAGAAAAAAGAGAAGAAAGGAAGATGGAAAACAGCAAGGAGACCTGGATGGAGCACATAAAGCAAAGGAACATGTAAAGAAACTGTGCTTGCTTTTTGGTCTTGGACTAGTTAAAACAAATATAAGTGAGAGACCCGTAAAAAAATTAACAATAACAACTTTCATCTTAATTTTAATTTTACTCTTTTCCTCCCAAATTTGTCTAACTCTTTCTAACCCTTTTCTATGAGTCTCTACTAAAAGGTCCTTTAAATGTGTGCTAGGTTTTTAGGCCTTGCTTTGGGCCAATCCTATTTGGCTAAACTTTTACCCTCAAGGAGATGGGTAACTTTAAATGCTTAACTTAGTAACTATATTCTTTGTTCTTTCTTTATTGTACCCTAGTTGTATTAAAGTTCCTTTCCATTAAAGGTTTTATATGTTTGTCTTAATGCGGCGGATGGCAAAACCCATTCAAAGAGGGCAAGCTTGGGGGTTCTAAATGCTCCTCTCCCTGCCCTGTAACACTTTTAAGACAAAGACTTTACTATTTTAGAATTTTGGTATTACGGAGTTGTTATAAGATTAACAAATTTACAGATTTTTATAAGATAATTACTCAGTGACAAGGTTTTTTTAAAACAGATTTATTTATTTATGCATACAAACATTGGGGTACAGGCCAGAGGTGTGGGGTGGGGAGAGGAGTCACCAGAGACAAAATGGGGAGCAGAAGAGGCAGATGGACTGAAACACACTGCTGAGGGGAGCAGCAGGGAGACAGGAGAAGTCTGCTGCGTCATGTGGGTCACCTCCCTGGCTGGGGATCGAACTCATGCCATGGTGGCTGCAGATAGCTGCACAGTGCTGTGCCTTAACCCCTCATGCCACCAGGGAGGCCCAAGTGACAAGGATTTTTAAGAATAAATCTATTTTTTTTTAATAAAGATTGATTTATTTATGCACACAAGAACTGGGCTACAGGTCAGAGTCCAGAGCGGTAAGAGGATTCACCAGAGACAGAGCCGTGAACAGAACAGGCAGATGGACTGAAACACACTGCTGAGGGGAGCAGCTTTGGAGGCAGGAGAGGTCTGCTGCACCTTGTGGGTCCCCTCCCTGGCCAGCGGCAGGAATCGAACTCCTGCTGCAGTGGCTGTGGTTTGCTTCATAGTGCTGTGTTGCTTAACCCACTGCACCACCAGGGAGGCCCAGAATAAATCTGTTTCTATGAAAATGCTCAGCTGTGGTGATAAGATAAGTACTTTCTCAGGTGACCTGAAGGGTTAAAGGGCACCGGTTTGTTTTTTTTTTAAGACCACCAAAACAGCCTTCAGTTTGTTATGGGGAGCTAGTGAAAGCAGATTTGAATACCTTGATTTAATTTTTTATATATATGCAAAAAAAGACTAAGGTTTGGTGTTACATAGATAAACTACTGATATTAAAGTCAACTAAAATATTTTTATAGAAAGTCATTAGAGCACATAAAATATCTTTCCTAAGATACCTCTCAGATCTTTAACACTTTTTTTTTGCTTTTAAAATATTTCATTTTGGGCCTTCCTGGTGGGGCAGAGGGTTAAGCAACGCACTATGAAGCAAACCGCATCCTGCACCAAGAGTTGGATCCCTGGACCCACATGGCGCAGCAGACCTTTCCTGCCTGGCCCGCTGCTCCCCTCAGCAGTGTGTATCAGTCAGTGTGCCTGTTCTGCTCCCCACTCTGTCTGGTGAATCCTCTCACCTCCCGCAACTCTGGCCTGTACCCCAGCTCTTGTATGCATAAATAAATAAAACCTTTAAAAAATGTTTTTTCATTTTATTTATTTATTATTTTTTTTAAGATTTATTTATTTATGGATACAAGAACTGGGGTACAGGTCAGAGTCCAGGGAGGTTTGAGGATTCACCAGAGACAGAGTGGGGAGCAGAACAGGCAGACCGACTGAAACACACTGTCGAGGGGAGCAGTGGGCGAGGTAGGAGAGGTCTGCTGCACCTTCGGGTCCTCTCCCTGGCCGAGGGCAGGAATTGAACTCGTGCTGCAGTGGCTGCAGTCTGCTTCATAGTGCGTTGCTTAACCCTCTGCCCCACCAGGGAGGCCCTAAAATATTTCATTTTAAAGATACCCTTTACATTCTTTCTAAGGCCTTCAAAATTTCCATTTCCAATATATTCCTTGTTTTAATGTACACTTACTTTACTTGGAAGCAGATTTAAGTCTTGTTTCTAATCTCTAGGTTATGTTACAGGGCAGGGAGAGGGGCACCCCAGAACCCCCAAACCTGCCCTCTCTAAATGGGTTCTGCCATCCACCGCATTAAGACAAACACATAAAACCTTTTTTTTTAAAAGATTTATTTATTTATGCATACAAGCACGGGGGTACAGGCCAGAGGTGTGGGGGGTGAGAGGATTCACCACAGAGAGCAGGGAGCACAACAGGCAGATCAACAGAAGCACACTGCTGAGGGGAGCAGC
>JAGFMF010011799.1:6813610-6828075 GCA_019455555.1 Galemys pyrenaicus | reverse complement strand
GCTGCTCCCCTCAGCAGTGTATTTCAGTCCATCTGCCTGTTCTGCTCCCCACTCTGTCTCTGGTGAATCCTCTCACCTCCCACGACTCTGGCCTGTACCTCAGCACTTGTATGAATAAAAAAATCTTTAAAAAATAATAAAGTGTACATCATATTTTAAAGTCTAAACATTCTTACAAGATCATCCAGGAGTTTATTTGAATACCACATGCCATAATAACTGAAAACTAACACAACAGAATTTGTGCTAGATTTGCTGGCAAGAAAAAAAGATCCAAGTGTATACACAACCCAGAGCCTGTTTTACTATAGAGGAGTCCAAGCTGTTGATACAAAGCCTTCATGAGAGTCACAAGTTGTGGGGGACACCCATGCAAATGGGTCTCTGGGCACCATTTTTGTTAAAAAAACAAAACACAAAACTTCATTTAAATATAGTTTATGTGTTAGGTTTCCAGAAAATATTTTGCTTGAACAACAGTTTCTAAGACTATAAAGACTATATATTCTAAGATATAAAGCAGTTCTTTACATTTAAGCAAATTGAATGCTCCTTTTATTACTTATGAACAAAGTAGGAAAAACTACTTAAGTAGGGGGTAGCTGATCACAGCCCAGGGAAACTCAAATGTGAAAGAAAGGATGCATTTGGAGAAATATAAGCCAGAAAGGAATAATATCTTGAATCCCTTTGCGATAGGTCCCAGGTTGGGGTCTGCTGGGAGCCCGGCATTTTGGCCTGGGACTCCACGCCATGGGTCTCTCGACTACCTGAGGCTGCAGGAAGCTACAGCCCTGGAGCTGACACGGTGGGGCCACCCCATGGTCCTCCCTGCAGTTCGGAACCCGGGATTGTGGGGCTAGTGACTGCATAGTGGGGGAACCGCTGCCATTCAGCACCCATGCTGGCCCTTGCCACAGCCTGAGCATTGGTGTCATCCATTTTGGGGGCACCGAGCTGTCGTAGCAGGGGAGGGTAAAGAGACTTGACCATCATCACGCCTAGGCTAGCACTGGATAGCTAGCCCCCTCCACACCCTGTCCTCCATCTCATCTGAAGGCGAGTCTCCTCAGTGAAGAAGACTATGCAAAGTTGGGGTTGAGTTGTTGAGAGCACACTGTACCTTCCATCTTACATCTTTAACACCATAATTCTAAAGCAAGGGTCTTATTTTCTACTTCTTGTTCTAGATTCAGCTCCAATTCCTGTCCCCTTTAAAAAAAAAAACCTTTCTGAGATAATTGATGATTCCTAATCAGTTTTAAGAAATAATACCTAGATTCCATATATCCTTCACGAAGCAAGGATAGCGTCTTGCAAAACCGCAGTGCCTGCTTACACAGTCAACTCTGATACAATCCATGAGCTCATTCAGATTTCACCTGTTGTACATGCATTTGTGTGAGGCTGTGTATTCACACACACACACACACACACACTGCCTTCTATGCATTATGAGCACTTGCTATTCCCACACTATAGGATCCCTCGCACTTTCTTTCCATATTTATGCACAGCCTCTCCTTTGACCTGCCTAAACCCTGTGTAACCACTAATCTGTTCTCTGTGTTTACAATTTTCTACTTTTAAGAAGCTTATCTAGGGGCCTCCCTGGTGGCACAATGGGTTAAGCAATGCACTATGAAGCAAACCACAGTATCTGCTGCACAAGTTCGATCCCTGCCGCCGGCCAGGGAAGAGACCCACATGGTGAAGCAGACCTCTCCTGCCTCACCCACTGCTCCCCTCAGCAGTGTATTTCAGTCAGTCTGCCTGTTCTGCTCCCCACTCTGTCTCTGGTGAATCTTGTCACCCCTCCCATACCTCTGGCCTGTACCCCAGTGCTTGTATGCATAAATAATCTAAAAAAACAAAAAGCTTATCTAAATAGTGAATCTGATGCTCTTGAGACACTTCTAGATTGTCTGTATCAATACCTTTCTCCTTTTTACATCCACTGTTTAATCACTCATATATTAAAGGACATGTGTCTTTTTCAATTTTTGCTATTATGAGTGTCTATGATCATTAATATAAGTTTTTGTGTGAACAGAGGTGTGCATTTTTTTCTCTGGGATAATTGTACAAAAATTTGCAATTTCTGGATCACATGGCAGTTGCATATTTAATTTTATAACTAACTGCCAAACTTTTTCAGATTGTACCATTTTCTATTCCCACAATGTATGAGAAATCCATTTTGCAAATCCTCAATGGCATTTGGTGTTGTCACTGTTTTTTGTTTGTGCTTATTGTATATTTTGTGTTATACAGTATATTGTGGTTTTAATTTGCATTTCCCGACTGACTAATGATACTGAACATCTTTTTATGTCCTTATTTGCCATCTGTAGATCCTCTTTGGTAAAATGTCCCATCATGCCTTTTGCCCATTTTCAATTACTTTTTTATTCTAAAGTTTTAAGAATTTTAAAAAAATATATGTATATTTTTTAAAGATTTATTTATTTATTCATACAATAACTGGGGAATAGGTCAGAGGTGTGGGCGGTGAGAGGACTCACTAGAGACAGAGTGGGGAACAGAACAGGCAGATTGACTGAAACACACTGCTGAGGGGAGCAGCGGACAAGGCAGGAGAGGTCTGCTGTGCCATGTGGGTCCCCTCCCCAGCCGGCGGCAGGGATCGAACTCGTGCTGCAGTGGCTGCGGTTTGCTTCATAGTGCTTTGCTTAACCCACTGTGCCACCCAGGGAGGCCCCAAGAAATATATTCGTGATATAGCTATCTTGCCACTAATCTCCTTTCTCCCTCCTAAAAAACCTCTCCTGTCTCACCTGCTTCTCCCCTCTGCAGTGTATTTTGGTTGATTCGCCTGTTCTGTTCCCCAGTCTCTCTCTGGTGAGTTCTCTAACCTTCCACGCCTTTGGCCTGTGCCCAGTTCTTGTATGCATAGATGGATAAATCTTAAACACACACACACACACACAAAAAAAAACACTTATACTTAAGGTGCTCCTTCAACTTCAGCTAATTTGGGGTTCTGTGTCTCTACTACCCCTGCTGCTGACTACCCTTTGCAGGAGCCCCTGCCCCACACTCTCCCACCTCCAGTAGCATCAGACCCTTCCTCTTCCCAGCCTCTTGCAGTGCCCACCCAGCCCTGCATCTCAGTCCGCACAGAGGGAGGAACAACACCTGAGTTCCTGCCTGACCCTGGGCTTAGGGTGGTTCCCTGGTTGGGACAGTCTGATTCCAAGAGCCACCCTGCCCTGTTGAGGGGACTGAGCACAAATTTAGGGTTCTACCCCTGTAGCAAATCAGCCTTTACCTCCTTTTAAGACAGCCTCCATATGGTATTTTCAGTGGGGTCCCCATATGATTCCTGGGTCTCAGGCCTGTCTTATACTTGCCCGACTTCCCAGTTCCCTGAAACAAGGGCCTGCACTACAGCCCAGCAGCCACCTCTGCGTTCTGGAGACACCTTTCCCCTGACTCCCACAGGTATTCCTTCCTCTAGCAAGAAATCTTGTTTTCACCTGAATAGCTTTCCTCCCTGCTACAGCTGCCCATCCCCAGGGCTGGCCCAGTTCTGGTATCTTCTCTGTTTGCCTGGCTTACGCCTGGAAGCTGAGGGTTGCGGATCTTGCCCATGAAAGGTACCAGGGAGGAGCTGGGGAAGATAAAGGAATAAAGGTCACCCCCAAAGTCCTGAGGCCACACACACAGGAGGGGTTGATGGGGGATGAGATGCTAGGTGAAGAAATAAGGCTGGAGCACCCTCCTGGGGGGAGGAAGGAACCTCTTCATTTACAAACTTGGGTCTTCAGAGGGAGCTCTGCAGTAGACATTTTCACACTCCTCTTTGTTGTCTCGCTGCCTGTGTCACTGTCATATGTCTTACCAGTGTCACTGGAAGATTCCAGGAATGACCTCTGTGGTGCCAGGTACCTTGCGCTGGACATGCCAGTCTGCGCCCATGGGTCTTCACAAGGAAAGACGGTCAGTGCTCCTTTCCTCTTCCGTAGATGAGAATCAGCTGACCCCTGCTCGCGTAACTGCACCAGTCAGAAGCATAGGGCCGGACCACACACGGGTTGGTCCTACACACGCACTCCTTTGCCAGCTCTCTGCTTTCTGGAACCAGAGCAGCAGACCCACTCTCTGGGTTCCATGTTGCCAGCTGGCTACCTTCTGCTCAGTCTGTGTTATGCCATTTCATCTTCCCTGGAACTTAGGGTGCCGTGCTGTGATTACCCCAGTGGTCACGTCATGCCAGGCTTGCAAAGACACTCAGAATAGGTTCTAGGATCCCCATTATGGCTGTCCCGAGCTCAGGCCACATGGGCTGGAACAGGTTTGTGCTGCCTCCCCTGGAGGCTCAGCAGACAGCGGAATGAGCCAGGGAAGGGCTCCTCGCGTGCCTCTGGCTTCAGAGCTCTAACACAGGCTCTGCCAGTTCTGGCTTCAGAATTAGTAGCTCTAACCCCAGTGCTCTGATGTCCCCTCATGTTCTGGACCTGGGGGCAGAGAAAACACCGTCCTCACTGCAAGGGTTTTTCATCTCCTGCCCCCCACGTGGCATCAGATTCCACAAATGCTCCACGTCAACTGACCCAGGAGGCTGCTGCCTATCCAGACAGAAGGCCCTTTCCATCCACTGTCCACATGCTACAAGGGCCAGCATTTCCTCTGATTTCCTTTCAAAACTGTCTCTCCCATCTTGTTTAGGAATAGTCCATCATTTGAGACGTCAGACGAGCAGATCTGTTTCCTCTGCTAATTTGTGTCTAATTTTATATTGTAAGCCAACTATACCTAACCTTATGATGAATCACCATCACGCAGAATTTGGGGCTGTCTCACGCAAGAGGACACAGGTGGCGTGGACTTACCTGGAGGCATTTCTACGCAGAGGGGCAGGGCTGGCAGAACAAAAAGTGTTGCTTATAACACCCGCAGGAGACAAGGCCAAGTGGGGTCTGCTGCAGTTCCCAAGGGGTTTTCCAGACTTTGGGGGCTGGGGACATTCTTGCTAAGTGGCCAGGTAGTGGGTGACTGAGGTATATAGAGAGGTGACAGAGCAACACAGACCCCAACAGAGCCCAGGGCAGCCACCAGAGACCTTTAAACGTTTTGGGTCCCTCTCCCTACCCAACCCCAAAACCCTTCTGAACTCCCGAAGGTTGTCTTATTTAGGTGGCCAATGAGGCTCTGCTGTAAAGCCAAAGTAGAAACCAACCGACGCCAGCCTGTTCTCTGTCCAAAGATATCTCTTTACAGTTCACACAGGGGAGGCATTTTATTGAGAAACGATCCCAGGGTATGCTCTCTGCTGGGAACTCTGATGGGAGTGTTCCCACCCCATCTGGGGTGTCCTCCTCCAGGTGCCTTGGGAGGGGTCTGGGACCCTCAATGGCCTTGGGCCCATGTCTCTGTGCTTTGGGGCTTCCCAGGGAAGTCGACCTGGGGAGTGGCTATGCCGAGCTTGACCTCAGAAGTTCTCCATGAAGCTGCCTGGGAAGAGGCCAGTGCGGCCAGTCCGCTGCAGGGTTCCCTTGTACCAGCCATCCTCACGCTTCTTGTGCACAAACACGATGTCGCCTTCCTTCAGCTCCATCTCTGCCTCACTCTGGGGTGGGTATGAAACCACCACACGGTATCTGGGGGACAGACAGCACGGTGGGTGAGCCTGACCCCGCGGCCTCTGCATCCCACAACCCAGGACACAGCCCGACCCTGCTAAGTCTTGATCTTCTCTCTTCATTTCTTCTACCCCCTTTGTTCTAAGTTATTACAAATTGGAGCTACTTTCTACACTTGAAAAATTTTCTACATATCTTTAATTTTTGGTGAATTTAATTATTCTCAAATGTTTCCATTTTAGTTGCAACTTGAAAATTTTCCCCTGTGGTGTATTTTGACATCAACGAAAGTGGAATGTTTGCCCGAGATAAGCCCCTTTGCCTTATATCCTCTCCCACCCACCTCAACAAGCCACTTTGGTCCTGCGGCAGGTGTTGGGAGCAGACAGGACACCAGCTTTGTCCTGGAGGCCCGACCCTGGGCTACTTGTCCTTACCTCTTTCATGTCGGTTTCCGTGTCCAGAGAATCAGGGTGGAGGACAGATTTCAGGTGGCTGCCCCAGGAAATGTTTGAAGGTTGTTTGAGTAGTATTGGTAAAAAGGCCACTCTTTTCAGTGTGCTCCAGAATTACAAGCTGTGTGGCCTTGAGCCAGAAGGCTGAGGTCATATCAGAAATGAGGCCTACACTTTACACATCTCATTCTTGCCGAACTGGACCCCTCCCTGTGGCCTCTGAGGTCTTTGTAGAGTCCCCTTTTCACATCAAGGTGATATTCAATCCAACCACAGACCTGAACCTGCCCTGAGGGGGCCTGTGCCTGCCAGATGCCTGAGACTGACCAACCAGAGACCCTACTGTCCCCCTCTGCTGGCCCCTGGTGTCACATCTAGGAGTCCCTGGGGGTCCTGTCATCCTGAGAATCCTACAGTAGTGCTACAGTAGAGCCCTTGACCATGGTGTCTAGGAAAGTAGGACATCATAAAACAAGGGATCCCAGCTCAGCAAGCGTGGACTGTTGACGTAAGGTCCCCTGGTCAGATTCCTGGGCTGCCATTGACTCTCCTGATGCCAATCTAGAAGCGGAGGCCAATGGGTTCTCAGCATTTAAGGGCAAATGCGTGTATGCTGATCTGAAAATACAAGGGTGAGTGGAAACACAGAGAAGAGTCTATCCTTCTTCAGCCTCACCTGCTCAGAGCATAGGCACTAGCTGGTTGCACTGGGACAGAGAAGCCACTTTGGGGATGGCCGAGGTGGGCACTGGGGATGGGGATGATGCACAGGTGAAGACCCAGGCTCAGTCCTGGGAGCTGACAGTCCCCATTTGCTCTGGGCAGGTGAGAGCAGGGACAGAGAGGGAGGTGGCTCCTGAGGCTGACTCAGTGGGTGGGCAGGGTCCTCTCCTCGAGGGAGCAGACCGGCCAGCCAGGACCTCCAAGCCTCCCTTGGAATGGCTGCAGGTGTGGGAGGTTTGGGCCAGTTCCCCTTGCTGTCCCCGTGCTGGACACCAGCTGTGTGGGGGAGAGGAAGGAGAGCTCAGGACTGTGCAGGGTGTCGCCTGCAGGCTCCTCCCCAAGGAGAAGGTGGAGCAGGGTCCTGCCTGCAGCCCCGTGAGCACCGCACATGGACTGCACACGGACTGCACATGGACTACACACGGACTGCACACGGACTGCACATGGACTACACACGGACTGCACATGGACTGCACATGGACTGCACATGGACTGCACACCTCACAACGGGCGTGTGGCTGCCCGTGCCCAGACACCAGCTGTCCTGCCTGTGGCTTTCTCGTACCTTCCCCTCCTCTCCACACAGCTGCCTCCTTCTCTCCTCCCCAGGGAAAAATGACAGAGAGATAACTTCTCAGACTTTGACCACAATTTTTGGCTTTTGCTTCAACTGCAGATGTGAAACAAATGACTTGAAAAATGAGATGTTAGATAGAAAGTAATTTAGTGCTTCTGAGAAATTCAGTGATTTAATGAGCCCAGATGGATGAGATGAACTGAGTGCATATGACTGTTTTCTATTTCTGTCCCCGTCATTCCAAACCACCGGTTGCTCTCCGCTGCGTGGAGGTACCCAACACTCCCTCCTCTCATAGGCCGGAGAGTTGGCTGGGCAGTCAGGACAGTAGCCTCGCCCTGTCGTAATCAGTGTCGTAAAGCAACGGGACCTGCCCAGTGCAGAGTTAAGGTCGAGTAGCCACAGCTAACGGTTGTGGAATGGTAATGGAAGTCCCAGGAGTCACATTGCTCAAAAATCACAAAGTTATTACCACTGAATATTGCAACTAGCTTTACGTGTGAAACCGGAGGTCCCTGGTCTCCTTTTGACAGCAGAGAGCCCTTCACCCGGTAAGCCCTTCAGAGGGCTGGTTTCAGTACTGCTGTGGATCAGGAGGCCCCAGTCCAGTGGAACGTGGTCATCACAGAGCAGTGACCCACTAGGAACTTGAAAGTGAATTCTGGCCATTCCATTTTCCATTTCATTCTCTTTCAGGGCAGATGGCAGCCATTGACAAAGGGGCTTGCCCTGCCGTGGATGGAGAGTGAGGACGCTTCAGGTCCCACTGCGCCCTGCAGAGAGGCATCCAACACCACCTGTGTGTCATGGCTTGGCGAGATGGAGAGCGAGACTTCTTTTGCAGATGCCCCAGCTAGTAGTTTTAGCAGCCCACTCTTCTTCTCTTTCTGGAGAGACACAAAATGAAAATCAAATTGGTTAGTGCTTATTAATGACCTCATTTTAATAAAATGGCCACATGATCTTATTTGTAAACTTAAACATCTCATGAAACTGGTTAGGGGGGCTCTCCCTGGTGGCGCAGTGGGTTAAGCAACGCACTATGAAGCAGACCACAGCCACTGCAGCACAAGTTCGATCCCTGCCACCGGCTGGGGAGGTGACCCACGTGGTGCGGCAGACCTCTCCTGCCTCACCCACTGCTCCCCTCAGCAGTGTATTTCGGTTGATCTGCCTGTTCTGCTCCCCACTCTCTCTGGTGGAGTCTCTCACCCCCTGCACCTCTAGCCTGTACCTCCATGCTTGTATGCATAAATAAATAAATCTTAAAGAAAAAAAAACTGGTTAGGGGAAGAAGACAAAGCTAAGAATAAAAGCTCTTCCAATTCTTGTTTTCCTTCATTCTCCAAGCTGACAGAAGTACCCATAACAAATCCAAGCCCAGGATGTCCCTGGGGCAGGCCAGAAGGTACCTCTACCAGGAGAGGATGCTGGGTGGGGCAGTTACCAAAAACATGGTCATCCTCACCATTGCAGGACTGCATCCCAGCCTGGGGACTTTACTTGTTGTGTCAGAGGAACCAGCAGTCAGCTTAATTTGGTTTCCACTCACTCAGTGGTGGGGTAATTATTTACATTAGGCTTCCTGAGATTGGCTCCCCCAACCCCAGGTTTCTAGGCCAAAGCACATGTGTTCTACACACAGTTTCATTTGGAAGCCCTGGGCAGCACTGTACCACATATATCCCTTGGGAAAGTCATTTGCAGGCCAGGGAGGGGTGCTTGTTCCAGAGCTGAGGGTATCCCCACTTCCCTGACTTCCCTCACTAGGAAATATCCTGGCAAACCTCTTCACTCTGCAGACAGGCGGCTAACCTACCTACCATAAGAGAAAGGGCTGTTATGGAATGTGACATGATAAATATAGAGTCTGTATTAAGTAGTTCTAGGAAATAGCTTGCTGATGCCGCCCTCTCCTCAGTGTGTTGCTGCCTCTAGAACAGCTGATATAAAACCAACGCTAAAAGCTCTTTTTGGTTTTGGTCATAAAAGTGAAAATCTTCAGGGCCTTCTGGTGATACAGGGGCTAAGTCTCAGCACTATGAAGCTATCCACAGCCACTGCAGCAAGAGTTTGCTTCCTGGCCAGGGAGGGGACCCACATGGCACAGCAGACCTCTCCTGTCTCACCTGCTGCTTCCCTCAGCAGTGTATTTCAGTGGATCTGCTTATTCTGCTCCCCACTCTGTCTCTGATGAACTCTCTTACACACCCCAACACCTCTGGTCTAGACCCCAGTTCTTGTATGCATAAATAAATACAACAAATCTTTAATAAAAGTAAATGCCCTCAGGTTTGTTTTTCAAAGAGCTTGGTTGATTAAAATATATGAACTTACAATTTACATGGAAGTACAAAAACCTTAAATTAGTGACGACCACCTTGTAAGGAAGAACTAGTAGGAGTAATTGCTCTAGCTCATAATCAAGACAATTAAACTACAACAATAATTTAAAAATACATTAATATACCTGTGCAATAGTATTAAAAATCCAGAAATAACACCTAGGCATATACAATTTTTTATCAACTTGCCATGTTCCTTCAGTGAGAAAAGGGACATCTTTCTAATTCTCAGAGTAAAATTAAAGATCTGTGTGAAATAAATGACTTTAACCCTTATTTTCCACACAAACACACTGGAAATAAAAAAAGAATCATAGATCTAAATTAGAAAAATGAGACACTTGCACAGTCGCAGGCAGGAGAACTGCCAGGATAAAATTTCTAAATGCAACAGAAACTTGTAGAAAAAATACCTTTCACCCATGTAAAAGATGGCTAGGACACAAAAAGCATTAGCCAGAGAAAAAGGGCTGTTCAATTTTTATCAAAATTTCATATACAAAATTATTCAATATCTTAAGTCCCTCTGGGAAGTACAAATTAAAACCAAAATGAGACACCTTCTCAGTGTCTCTAGAATCACTGAACTAGACTAGCATCAACTAGTGCTGCTGTGAGTGTGAAGCTACTGGAAAACGCAAATTGTTGTGTAAAACAAAACCATTTTGGAAAACTTTTCATCAGTTTTCTTATTAAACATTCACTTATCAAACAACCCGATAATTCACTTCTAGATCTACCCAAGAAAATAAAAATACTTTCACAGGAAAAAAGCTTGTAATATGGCATCTAAAGCACAAGCAACAAAGAAAAAGTAGACTCTGAGAAACTAAAAAGCTGCAGAGCAGAAAAAAATTAAATCCTATAGTTGGGAAAGAAATATTTACAAGCCACATATCTAATAAAAGGTTAACATCCAAAATATAAATTCATACAACTCAATGGCAAGAAATTCCAATTAAAAAGTAGGCAAAGGCAGTGAAAAATTCAGTCTAAGCACTTACAGGGTCATCCCAGTGCTATGGAGGAAGCAATCCTATGTGATAGTTTTTCTTCAGGGTGGCTCTCAGCACTCCACAGGGGGTTTTCCTCTTACGTCTGCACTTATACACACACACTGTTCACACTGGGATACAAGGCCAAGCAAGTTTATATCACTTTTTTGTGCCTACTGTGTCCACAAACATCCAGTTCCTAAGGGTGCAACCTAGAGCAAACGTGTCCAGCATGGTGTTACCCAACTGCAGTTTGCCTGACACCTTCAGTCAGTTGCTGGGGAGCCACTCATGGGGCTTTGAGAGTCCTGAATTCTTACTGGGTTTGTGTTCCAGTTCTTTGGGGTTATCCTCATTAATGAACTCTCTAAAGCTATCAGAAGAAATCTTGACACCCAGTGGATCACCAAGCCAGTCCACAAGCACAGGGCCATGCAAGGGCTGACATCTATAGGGGACAAGAATCATGCCTGAGGAAGAGTTACAAATTCCATCACACTACTGGCTCTCACAGGACAGCACAGAGAAGGTGTTGCACTCTGCATCTCTATCATTACTGCTAGTGAGTAATGTTCATAAACTTCTTAGCTAATCAGCTAAGATTAGCTACTTTTGGACATTGTACTAAAAGACCTAAATAGACATTTTCCTAAAGAATATATCTGACACTCAAAATCAGGGAAATGCAAATCAACACCACAATGAGATACCATCTTACATCAGTGAGAATAGCACATATTGAAAAAATTAGCAACAATAAATGTCGGCAAGGATGTAGAGATAAACTCTCTTACACTGCTGGTGGGGATGCAAACTGGCTCAACCACTATGGAAAGAAGTGTGGAGGCTCCTGACAGTAAATGGAGCTTCCATATGATCCAGGAATTCCACTCCTAGGTAATAAGACAAAGGACACAAAAAAACACTAATTCAAAAGGACACCTGTACCCCAATGTTTACTGCAGCACTATTTACAATAGGTATGCTGTGGAAACAACTCAAATGTTCAAAAACAGATGACTGAAGATATGGTATATATACACAATGGAACATTACTCAGCAATTAAAAAAGATAAACTCATGCCACTTGTAGAGACATGAAGTTGGAAAGGATCATGCTCAGTGAAACAAGTCAGAATGAAAAAAAAAATACAAGATGGTTTCACTTATAGAAAGAATGTAGAGGGTCCAATAAGGGGTCAGGGTAAAAGAAAGTAATTGTAATAACGTGAAAATCAAAATCAACAGGCAACTATAAGCCAGAGACAATCTGCTGGGGGAGGGAGCAGGATCAAAACAGGGATGGGTAGAGCACAAAGGAATATGGTGATGGTACACGGGTGAATTGRYGGTGGRAATTTCACAGGGACTATACATGGGAAAACATACACTRTACAAACACACATTGTACACTGTACAAAAATGAATGMYRTAAAAAWTCATAAAATAAATRCATTTGATTGAAAGATCAACAGATACATGAAAAGGTACTAAACWCAGKCATTAGGGAAATGCAAATCATTGATACAAYRAAAAATCTCTGCACACCTTTAGAATGGCCATCATCCAAACAAACAACACTCAACAAAAACCCAGAAGGAAACACTGTAAACCAACACTATTTCAATCAAACATATARCAAATGCAGGTGAAGGGAAAATCTTGTGCACTGTTGTAGGRTGATAAAGTGGGATAGYGACTGTTGAGAASTCTTGAMAAATTAAAACWAGAACGACCATATRACTCTATGTTCTAACAATTCTACTTTCACCTCRAARAAGATCTGCGCTCTGTAACATTACYTAAGATAGCCAAATCATGGGGACAATCTAACAATTCATCCCCAATGGTTGAATAAAGAAGTAATCCTACTGTTTGCAACAACATGACTGTACTGTGAAAACATGATATGAAGTAAAATAACAGGAAAACAAATGCTGTGTGAACTTGCTTCAACGTGGAGTGTGAAAACAGTGCAGACTTGTGGCTGATAGAGGCAGAGCAGCAGGAAGGGCAGTTAGAGGATGATCAAAAGAGACAAACTTCCTAGACTCGGCGGTGATGTGCAGGCCTAGAAGTGGCAATGCTGTGTCATACACAGGGAAGTAAAGAGGGTAAATCCTAAGACAGCATAAGTTGGAGTTTTTTATTTTTTTTATTAGAGCTCTACAAGATGGATGTTAACAGAACCTATTGTAACCATATCACTGTATAAGTAAATCAGACAATATGCTGTGTGCCTTAAACTTATAATTGTAGCAGTTTCTTAATAAAACTAGAAAAATTTTACAACATAAACCTTGCTAGGATCCTTACTAGTAATAGCCTAAAAAGAAAATGGATAAACTTGTATAAATACATGTATTTACACAATGGAAAACTACTTAGCATTAGAAATGAACCAATGCATACAGTAAATTAAATCTCAAAGGCATCAACTGTAAGAAGCTAGAAACACACACACATCCTTTTTGGTTCAAGGCTTATTGACTATAAGAATGGGAGTAAGAAATGAAAAGACAGAGGAAACTGTAGCAATGGAATTGCATGGTGGGTACATGAGTGTATTCATTAGTTAAAATCATTAAACAGAAAACCTAAGATCTTTGTATTTAATTACGTTAATTACACAACTTTAAAAAAACAAGGCTTAAAACTGAATAGTGATTGATTGCTCCCCAATACTATAACCAGTAGGTTGAGCACCAATGAAGACCACACTAATTACCCTTCATGATAGTGCATGTTAACAAGAAAACTGATCTAGATAGCCAGAGTTTTTGCTTTTAACATATGCAGTCCATTAGATCATAGATCAGTGGTATTTAACCCCTTTTCTTCCCAAACCTGAACCTTACAAACCTCTATTAACAATCGTGCCCTAGAATCACTGCCCTGGATTTCATATTAGGGATTCAGTATGACCTGTTAACCAAATAACCAAGGAACATTCTGTAAGATAATCATAAGTAGCCATCCATGTTAACAGTACCCTCTTAAACATTCATATCCCAAGGAGTTAGTCCAGAGAAATATGAATTAATGTTATTCATGTTTTAAGACTTCTTATTTAAATGTCCAAATAGCCCTAAGTTGACTATTCACTAGACTATTTTCGCGTAAACAGCTGCATGACAAAGTTAAATGCTTATAGACCTACGTTCCCAAGTGTGAGCTGAGATGTCCCAGGCCACTGATGTGACCTCAGAGGTATGTGGGGGCATTTTCAGTTTTCAAGGGAGACAATACTTGACCTGTCAGGGACTTATAGATCAAGTGTGTTTACTTTCAACACTAGGTCATGTTTACATTACATCAGGAGACATGTATTTTTGACTTTGGGTTTTCAGAGATTTCAAGGATGTGAGGCAAGTGCCACATGAAATTCTGCCTAGAACAGGAAATGAGTGGTGGTGTCCAACTTGATTCTAAAATTGACAAGTTACAGTCAGCAAAAGGATACACACACATCCCCATTAGAAATACTGATTTCATGACACAACAAATGTGTGTTGTTTTAAAATATTTGAACCTAAGTGCTTAATATATGACTGCATATTTCTTGTAAAAAATCTGTAAAAATAAGGTCACTAGGAAGTGGGAATGTTAGAACAACCAATGTGGCTTATTCATTTAAAAATGCAGAACTTGGCCTAGACATGATTTGACCTCTTTAGGTTGAAGTCACAGAAGAATATATACGGAAAACACTTCCCTTCTGTGCTCTAATTTTCAGGTACACATCTGGAATTAAATCTCAAAAT
>JAGFMF010011799.1:6799605-6813560 GCA_019455555.1 Galemys pyrenaicus | reverse complement strand
ATATATACGGAAAACACTTCCCTTCTGTGCTCTAATTTTCAGGTACACATCTGGAATTAAATCTCAAAATGCTATGCAGATAATTAAAGTCCATAAATACCTGCCTGGTAGGGTCCCAGCCATTATGGTTTGCTAGAACTAATTTAACACTTGCAATGCTAAAATTGAGGAAGACCTTAGAAACTGGGACAAGCTGATCACTCTACCACCTTAAGTGAAAACCGTATCCAGGCATTTTGGTCAGGTGCCTAGTTTGGAGTCAAAAAAGCCTGCCTCCATTCTGCTGTTCCTAGAGGCAGGATATTAAGTGGAGTTGTTCTCAAACAACTCCTAATCTTACATTAGGATCATACATGGAGCTGCTTAAAACACTAATGCCCACCCTCATCTTCCCATTCTATTGATAAAACTTGGAGACTTTTCCAAAAACTGGTTTTAAAAGATCTGCCTCAAACATTTCTGAATATAAACATTAGCATCACCACCTATCTTCCCAGCCACTTCAGTCCAGCTTTTTGCCTCTCCAAAGTTATTTGCAAACAGAGTAAAAGCACCAATCTCACAAGATTTTTGTGACTATTAAGAGACATGATATGCCTTGCACAGTGTCTAGAACACAGAAACTCTTTTAAGGAGGCGTCGAGAACAACACCCCCCAAAATTGAAAATTTAAATGTTTTTCTCACTAGAAAACGAGAAAGGAAACACACTGCACCCACATCTAAACTCCACTGCCTCTCACCATTGTCAGATTAACCCCTTCTCCGGTTCCTCCCATTTTCCCTTCCCCACTAACAGTCACCATTTTATTCGGTGTTTTCCTTATTTCGGTTGGCATTGCACAGTGGTCCACCAAATAACTTCTTGAATGTTTTGTGTGACTCGGAGAGTTGGAAAGTTATATCATTTTTCTATTTCTATTTTTTTAAGCTGATAATTATCCTACCACAACACTGAAGGGTGAGTTTCAACCAGCACACATTATTAGCAAAACGACGCAGCAGGCAAAGTCAAGACCTTGTTCTCCCACAGAAACACTAAAAAACAAACAGAAACAGAACTATTTCAGAACTCTGGAAAACAGCTGAGAAGTTCAGAGCAACCAAACACCGACTTAAGCAACGCACTATGAAACAAACCGCAGCCACTGCAGCACGAGTTCGATCCCTGCTGCCGGCCAGGGAGGGGACCCACATGGCATGGCAGACCTCTCCTGCCTGGCCCACTGCTCCCCTCAGCAGTGTGTTCTAGTCCATCTGCCTATTCTGCTCCCCGCTCTGTGTCTGGTGAACCCTCTCACCGCCCTGGACTCTGGCCTGTACCCTAGCTCTTGTGTGCATAAATGAAGATAAATCTTTAAAAAAAAAAAAAATGAATGACGTCACGAGCATCTCTCCTGCTCACAACGAACCACTCCTGGAGCAAATACTAGAACACAGTGGGGCACGCTCACGCCCCAGAAACCAAACAAACCAAACCCAGACCTCCTTAGAGGAGTTTGAGGCGCGACAACACCAGATTGCACTGCTCCCCCAACCTGGGGCGAGCGCCAAGGCCTCCCCCAGGCTAGGGTTTCTGCAGCCAGGGAAGCCCGCCCAGGCGAACCCCAGCAATGTTCCCCATCACCATCCCACCAGCACCCCTACAGCACCCGCGGTCCCAAGCCCCCACCAGCCTCTCAGGGCTCCCAACCCCCTCCCAGGGAAAGGCCAGTGAGAAGGCCAGAAAAGCTGCTGTCACCCACCAAGCCGTACCTGAGCAGACTCCAGTCCGCGGAGCGCAGTCAGCCAGGGGCACGTTCAGCCGTGGAACTCGGGGTGCAGGTGGGCTTGAGACAAGCTTACAAAGAGCTTTTCGGGGTTGGAGCTGACCCTCAGCTCGGCCCCCATCTACTGACGCTGCAGCTCTACTGACGCTGCAGCTCAGCCCAGTAGCATTCTAACCATGCTCACCTGCACTGCTGGGGCGGCTTCCGGCTTCCCGGAGCAGAGTCATAGTCCCGCCCACTCCTGAAGGCAACTCAGTACCTTGGCAACCCAGAGTGGGAACACCTGGGAAGCAGCAGCAGCAGAGGGGCTGCTTTCCTATGGTACCTAGACAGGAGACAGCTAATTCACAGCCTCACCACACCAGGAAGTCCAGCAGAACGTCTGGAAAATTGCAGGAACAAAGACTAGCAGATGGGGTGGTCATCTGCAGAACAAAGCTGGTTTTTCCTTTTCTGCCAGGGAACTTGGGACACTTAACACAAGACCACAAAGAGCCTTTTGACCTTAAGTTTGGTTTTTGGTTCTGCCCAGCAGGGAAAGTGATTGATAGTAGTCCCAGTTGTTGTGAATATAGCTTCTAACAACACACCCAGGGAAACCAATCAAAGCAGCGCAGGCAAGGAAGTGGCTGTATAGCCACTAATCCTGCACAGCCAGGGACTTATCCTGTCTGCAGAGCAAAACTGGTGACTCTTTTCTGACCAGGAAATTCACTGCATCGCCTTCCCTAAGTTGGGTTCCCAAGAAAAGAGCCTTGAGACCCATTCTGCTGCCTGCCAAGTGGGAAGGTTGATTCATGGCCTTGTCTACTGCTGAGAAAAACACCCACACCAATTGTTGAGTGAGGCTCACCAAGAACCCAGCCAACCATGGATCCCATCCTGTAGCCTCACTTGGGCAGGAAACAAGGCAGTGCCCCCAGCTTTTCCCAGCAAGTGCTTCTCCACACCCCACTACAGAGTTTAGGCAAAGAAGAGTTAAGAATGTATTAAAGATCTACAAAAACTGAAGAAATGGGGTAGTGAGGGGTAAGAAACATAGATCCAGTTCTGGAGAGTCAACATCAAAACAAAAGTCCAGGAAAGAGAAACTGAGGAGAGAAAATCACCAGCAACCACTAAGTTTTCCAGAACTGGGGGCCTCCCTGGTGGCACAGTGGGTTGAGCAATGCACTATGAGGCAAACTGCAGCCGCTGCAGCACCAGTTCAATCCCTGCCACCTGCCAGGGAGGGGACCCACATGGTGCAGCAGACCTCTCCTGCCTCGCCTGCTGCTCCCCTCGGCAGTGTGTTTCAGTCAGTCTGCCTGTTCTGCTCCCCACTCTGTCTCTGGTGAATCCTCTCACCTCCTTGGACTCTGGCCTGTACCCCAGTTCTTATATGCATAAATAAATAAAATCTTAAAAAAAAATTCCAGAACTGAAAGGTCCAAGTTACCATGTTGAAGGGGTTCCTCAAAAGCCCAAAATAAGAGATAATAGATGCACCAAGGCACATCACTGTGCAATTTCCTAAACCTCAGGACCAAAATATTCTTTAAGCTTTCAAATCAAAAATCACAAACAAGAAGCAGAAATCAAAATGATTTTGGATTTCTCAAGATAACATTGGAAACAAGACACCGGAGCAATACACACCTTCAAAATTTTGAAGGAAGATTATTTTCTACCTAGAAGTCTACAAAATAGCAGTCAAAGATAGACACACTGGTCTCAAACAATTTGCTTCCACACATCCTTCCTCTAGAAGCTACCAAAAGAAGTGTCCCACCGACTTACCACACAGAATCACAAAGAACTAACCAAAACAAAGTGAACAACCCAGTCAAAAAATGGGCAAAAGAGCTAAAAAGGCAATTCTCCAAAGAGGACATGCAAATGGCCAACAGGCATATGAAAAAATGCTCAACTTCTCTTGTCATC
The DNA here is from genome assembly GCA_019455555.1 of Galemys pyrenaicus. Classification (NCBI taxonomy): domain Eukaryota; kingdom Metazoa; phylum Chordata; class Mammalia; order Eulipotyphla; family Talpidae; genus Galemys; species Galemys pyrenaicus. The sequence goes on along the minus strand of JAGFMF010011799.1, from coordinate 6,809,869 downwards.
AGAGAAATGCAAATCAAGAAAGAAAATTATAGCCTAATATTCCACTTCCTATAGATGCAGACGTTAGTAACTGATTATGAGCGAGCTAAATTCAAGATCCCATTAGAAGGTTGGATGCTATGATCCAGGGACATTTATTCCTGGGATGAGATGGTGTTTCACCTTATACAAATGAATAAATATGAAGCACTGTATTAATAGGAAAATACAAAAATCACTTGATCATCTCAATAGAGGCAGAAAAATCATTTGACGAAATGCAACATGTCAGCATAAAAAAACCCCAGAAACAAAAACAGCAATCCTTAACAGATTGGTGCAGAGGAATATACCTCACATAGTAACCTCTCAGGTCTGCTGACCCTCTTCAGTCCCTTCCCCGCCACTGGGCCAATCGTCTAGTCTTCTCCCTTCCTTTCGATGCCCCCAATCCCTACCAAAGGCACCTAAGGGAAATTTGAAAACCCAAATCTGAGTCTTTTGGAACATCAGCAGCAGAAGTATCTGTCCTGAGCCCTGCAACCCCATAAAGGGCATATGGGGAGAGGGTGATCCAGGAGGCAGGGTAGGAATCAGGGGCCTGTAAAGTGTAAGAGTTCCCCAGAGGGTGAGAGGCTGGGTGACAACCCTGACAGTTCCATTTATGTCGCCCTCCATGATTGTTTTTGACACTAAGCTGGGCAATCTAGCACAGACTGCCCTGCCCTACATCATCACTACCTGGCAAGGTGGGCATGAGGTGTCTCCCTTGCACAAATGGGGACACTGAGGCAGACAGAAATGAAGACACAAGCCAAGGGACGCTGGCAGGTGAGAGGGCTGCCTGAGTGCAGAGGTAAGGCTGCCTCCTTAGCAGTCTGCACCCCTTGGAGTATATCCTCAGCCTCCAAGAAAGTCTTGAAAGTGGCCTCTGAAGCCACTCTACAGCAGCAAGGACCACTTCCGTCAGACTACACAAGATGAACGCAACTCTTAGGAATCAGGAATGTGCCTTGCCCAGGCCTGAGAAGTTGCTGTGGTTCAGATGAGTCTTGCCTGGCTCACCATAACCAAGGTCTAGGCTTTCTCCCCACTGAGGGGCTGGGGCTGGGTAGAGGGTGAGTGGGACGCTGCTGCACAGCCTCAGCTCCTGCCACTGGCAGAGTCCTGTGAGGTTTAGTCCTAGCCAGACTGACACAAAGTGGGTCTGTGTGGGTCTGTGGGGCAGCCTCAGGCTGGAGCCTGACCTGGGGCACAAGGGCCAGTGCCCCTTTAGTCCCTGTCACTCCAGCCTCAGGGCAAGGGGCGCACCCTTTCTATAAGCTCCAGGTGCACCTGGCTGTGATCACCGGGACCAGTGGTGACTCTCAGTATTAAAGAAGCCAAAGGAGGCAAGAGGTGGGTGCTGGAGGCGTGAGGTTATGAGAAGTGGGGACAAGCTGATTCCAGAACCATTTCCATGGTGCCTTGCTCACGTTCTCACCACACATCTTCCTTTAGGGAGAGAACAGGGGAACATCACCCCCCCCCCACCTTGTAATGATTTTCAGTTTGACTATCGTTGTAGAAATCACTTAGCTACACCCACCTCAGTTCATAACGCTGAAATAGGGTCATGGAGCCCACTCCCTCCTAAAGCTATTGGAGGCCCCATTGCTCACTCAGCTCATAGCAAGTGCTCAGCTACTATTATTTTACTTCCTCCACTTGTGCACAGAGCCCTGCCCCAGGGGTCCTGGGCCAGACTGTGCCTACACAGCACCCATCAGTAGAGACCTGGACAGAGGGTTAGGGCAAGGAGCAGGATGGCAGCTGAGAATCCCCTTTGAACTCATTGTTAATCTCTCTAAAGATGGATGCAAATGGTTGCCATCCTCCCACATTGTCCCTCCAACCCCAATTCTCATGTCCCAGAGGGGAGTCGCCATATCTGGGCTGTGCTGAGGTTGAAGAAGACAGACCTGGCCATGGAATCTCAGGATCCCCTCTGCTGACGGTGAGGGTGTCCGCGCTCCAAGAGGGCAGGGTGGCTCCCTGCTCTGCTGAATTTGAGCAGAAGCTGGTGAAGGACTCAGGGAGGAGAAGGAGCTGCTCCCTTCTCTGCTCTGGACACACCCATGCACGTAGGGGAGGTGGAGACTTGGAGATGAGACCTGCAGATACACTGTGAAGAGCCACGTGGCTGAGAGACACGTGGGGTGACTGACATGGCAACTCTGATTTGGACATGGATTTGGCCCACTGTGTCCCAGACTTACCTGGCCCCTTTAGCCCATTTCCTGTGGTTCCCTGTCTCAAGGTGTCTCAAACTTGTGGCATTTTCAGGCCTCAGCAGCTCTGCTTGGGGCACCCTTTTTGGCTGTTCTCTGAGGGAACAGTTCTCCCTTGGTGCACGTGAATCTGCTAGTGTTTTTTCACCCAAGTGTGCTTTGTCTTTTCACACCAGCCCCCATTAGGGCATGTGAGTTTGGGGTTCCTGGAGTATACCTCTATCTGCCCAGTAACAGGAGGGTGTGGGACCACAGTAGGCCCCTGAGCCTGGCTGTGCTTCCCAGTCCCTTCCTTCCTTCCCTCCCAACTTTCTCCTTTCTGCTCCCTGCCCAGACCCTGTGCAGGATTCACTGAGGACCAGCAGAGACCCCAGCATGGGTCTGGGGTGGCCAACAGGATGCAAGGCAGCTGCAGCTCCTGCAAGGTGGGCTGTCCCATTCAGGGTGCACCCTTGGTGTACCTATCTCTACTCATCTGCCTGATGGGTGTAAAAGGCATGTTCCATACCCCACAAGGAAGTGCCAGCTCAGGGAGCTCCCCTGGGCCTCAACAGGCACAGAAGAAGCCACCCTCATCTCCACCCCTGCACCTGCAAACAGAATGAGGACGCTCCTTGTAGTCAGTGCCCCCCATCTTGGAGCTGGATCTTCACAGAGTTGTACAGAAGTCCTTCCAGTTCTGGTCTAAGCTTGAGGACACCGTGCACCCCTCCCAGGTGAGCTACTTCCCCTCTGTCCAACCACCCACTGAAGAGCCAGGACTGAACTACTGAGGGTTGCTCGGGACATGGGGCTGAGACCCAGCATATGGGGCTCCAGCCTGGTTTGGGAAGTTTCTCCAGGGACCTCCAGCTCTCCCGCAGGGGTGAGGCACATCATGTCTCAGCTAACTGTGAGGAGGGAACATCCCCCGGTGCATTTGATCGAGGTCTCCATGAAGTGGATGTCACGAAGGTGTGCCTGTCACGATGTACTCAGCCAGGTCTCATATGTCCCCCACCTGGCCAGGAGCACCCCATATGAGTCCTTCATCCCCAAGTTGCTCCTTGCAAGGAGGAAGGTGTGAGCCCATTCCTGCTGCATGCAGGGCACTCAGAAGACAGCCAGGGACACCCCTGGGCTTGGCCACCGCTCCCCCGTGCAACTGGCTGTCCTTGGTGTTGCTGAAGGGAACATGGCAGGGAGCCCTCACTATTGTGCCTATCACCGTCAAACCTGGGGCTGTCCTCTTCCTGTTCCCCACCTTTCTGGGTGTCCCAGGTTTCCATCAAGCACGTCTCCCTGTCCATCACCTCTCTGCACTGAGAGTGGGGGAGGCGGTAGGTGGGGACTTCCCAGGACCCCTCAGTAACCCCCTCCATTCGTCTCCGTGGGCTCCGTCCCCTTCCTGTGGGCTCTGGCCGCCCCTTGTTTCTGGTTCTCCAGGAGCCCGGCGCCCGTGGGGCCTCAGGTCGTTGGCTTTGGCAACATTGCCCCTCCGCTCCTCCTGAGCCCTACTGTGTCCCCTCAGCGTGCTGTTCTTTGGCCTCAGCCAGGTCGGTCGCAGATGGACTGAAACATACTGCTGAGAGGAGCAGCGGGCAAGACAGGAGAGGTCTGCTACACCATGTGGGTCACCTCCAGGGCTGGGATGGAACTCTTGCTGCAGTGGCTACAGATAGTTTCACAATGTTTGCAATTAGCCCCTTGTGCCATCAGTGAAGACTTGTCCTCCCTCTTTAAATTAAAAACCCTTAAAAAGACCAATTTTCTCCCATTCAGGGACAACGACTGTAGAACTTAACCCCTTTTGTTGCCATTATCCACAGAAAGGAAACTACTCTTCTATGACAAATGTTGTGTCTGCTCTATTTGAGGAAATTCCAAGTGATGAATCCTTTGAGTTCAGTAACACTTAGAATCTAAAGAAACAAAAATTGATCTTTGATCCATTTTGGGTCAATATTTTATTTTTTCTTTTTGTGCAAAGTATGAGGTGAGGGTCCAACTTCAGTCTTTTGTAACAAGCTCTCTAGTCAACTGTCTCAGCACCATTTACAGAAAAACCTATCTTTCCCCATTGCATGGTCCTGGTACTGTTACTGAAAATCACTTGATTATAAATACATGAGTTTATTCCTGAACTCTGTACTTGTCCATTGATGCATGTCTGTCTGTATGCTGGTACTACATTGCTTTGACTACAGTGACTTTGTAGTTAAGATTTGAAGTCAAGGGATGAATCCTCTTTAATCTCTTTTAAAATGCCTCTAGTGTTTTTTTAAGAACTGGTCTTGTCATTGATAAATATTAAAAGCCAAGCTAGGTATATTTTCTCAAAAAAAAATCTTGGAATGAGAGCTGCTATAACACTATACTCTAGGGCCTCTGTCCTGGCGCAAGTGGTTAAGATGCAGCACTATGAAGCTATCCATAGCCACAGCAGCATTGAGTTTGATCCCCCACCAGGGAGCTGACCCACATGGTGGGGAAGATCTCTCCTGCCTTGCCCACTGCTCCCCTCAGTAGTGTATGTCAGCAGATCTGCCTGTTCTGCTCCCTCTTCTGTCTCTGGTGAATCTTCTCACTCCCTGAACCTCTGGCCTGTACTCCAGTTCTTGTATGTATAAATAAATAAATCTTAAAAAAAAATAAAAGACTATACTCTAGTTTTCACTCTTTTAGTAAACCTGTCTGAAAACAGCATAGGTCAATACAGTAAAATAGATAATGAACTATAACTACTACCAAAGTATTAGGTGCCTTGTTTCTTTCATGCACTAAATGCAAACATAAACCAGTCTCAGCAACTCAAGTAATAGGAATAGGGATCACGAACTCCAACATTAAAGAATCTAAGGTTACTTTCTAACTATTAAAATAACAGTGCAACAATAACAGTTAATATTATAGAGGACTTAACTATTTAGCCAGAAAGTACAGTGCTAATTGTTTTAGATCTATAGATCTCCCCCACCACTCAACAATTTGATAAGAGTGGGAGTAATATCATCCCCACATTATTTTTCTCAACTGATTACCTTCAAGAAAGACTAGGAGAGTCAGTGTACTAGAAGTGGACTGTCTAGTGACTTATAACTGGGAGGTGTGAAAGGTGAGATTCATAATAGTTGCTCCATGAATAACTGAAGATTGACAGCAGACCTACGGGAATGAAAGGTGCTTTTTTATTGTCCTTGGAAGATTAGCATGTTAGTAATTCAGCTTCTCAGCCAAAGCAATTAGCAAATCCTACAGTGCATGGCTATGCCTTCTAAAGAAAAATAACAAATGATCAACGGTAAGGAATCAAAACCATCACCAGGATAATCTTTTTGCAGTATTTTATCCTTTAAATGTTCTTTCAGTCTTTACCAGGATAGCCTCACTTGAAGGAATCTTAAAATTTACAAAGTTTACCTTGTGAAAGAGCTAAATTTCTATGAAAGTGTGTGTTACAAAGCTCATCCAGACTGTATCTGAGAAGATGTAATGACAGGTCATGGGACTTTTCAAAAACAACTTTTGTTATTTTTATTTCAATTAAAGAAATATGAATGCAAAATCAATGTAAGGTAAAATCTCAACAGTATTTGGCAAAAGAAATGCCATTGAGAGTTTGATTTAAATGTTTGTGGTACCTGTGCTATGTATTATAAACAAAAATTGACATAATAAGCATATTCTGAAGATAATTAAATTCTGTTTTATAAAAATCAAATCAGTGGTACAGTCCCCGCAGGGGAGAAGTAATTTACTTTGCTGTCATCAGTTAAAAATGAAGAAAGGGTATTTTCTAAGTTGTGACCATCATAGTACTAAATACATGTACATAGCTAAATCCTTTTAATTAGAGAATAATATAATAAATTACAACAAAACTCTGGTACTTAACAGGCAGATAATATGCTGAAAAACATTTTCTTTTAAAATAAACTTAAAACCCATTTCAAAAATATCAAACAATTTGAAAAATGCATGAAATGGAACAAAATTCCCAAACAGAAGTTCAAAAACCTTGGCAAAATCATCTAACATCAAATGAAATCTAATTTCATATATCAATTAAAACACTCACTAAAAATGATTTGTTACAATTCAGTGTAGACTGAAAGTAACACTTCGGCATTTCAACAGAAACTGCCTTTCTGTTACACATTATCAAAGCCTGTCCTCTAAGTAATTTAAAGAATTTCAACTAAAAGGCAAATGAAGATTGAAAAATACAATGCATCTTAAAGTTTTTCAGAGACCTAAGCTTCACAGACAAAAGAGGTAGAAATTCCCCTTTAGAGGACTAACAGATAAGCATTAAAACCAAAAGGAAAAAGATTGGATTAACATTGTGCCCTCCATGGAATAATGCTGAAAAAAACAAACTCTTCTGCTCAGCACAGGTAAAACCTCACCTTGAAACTTTATTTAATGAGATCTGTCGCTCCTTAGTATTCATGCAAACTTAAAATTAGCATCACTGGGAATTTTATCACATAAACTGTAGTCCCCAATGGTATCACAAGATTTACAGTTCAAGACATACCACGGCCAGAGCACCTGCATGGCAGCACCACCAGCTCTGCTCCCCTAGGCTTTAAAAATATCTTAGCTACTTGAGAATTTAGGTCTCTTCTCTTTCAAATAAACAAACAAAGGATAACAAATATTAGGAATCTTAACTATGCAAATTTGTAAATATTAATTTTCTACAGAGTCTAGATCACACTAAAGAAAATCAGAGTTAAGAAGTTTCATATTTACAATTAGATTTCATAAAAACTAACCATATATCCCTTAGCATTTATGTGGCTTGCATGAATGATTAATAAATAACAGTACATTTAAAAGTCATCGTTCTGAAGATCTTCAAGAAGTGAGCAATTGCAGACATGTAGAGATGTATCTTCTGTCTTTTCAGTTATAGCTTAAGGTGCTTTATGCAGGACGCCCTTGACCAAAACGATTTTTAGTCCTAGAATTTTTAAACAGAAAAGAAAGTCAGTTGCTACTGTTTTAGATTATGTTTGCTTGACAGTATTAAGGTTTAATAAAACTTCATGTAGTTCCATAATCCACATTTCAAACCTCTTCAAATGATTAATATTTTGGAATTCAATGTTTTTGGATTTTTGGGAGATAATATGGCATATGTGTATATACATTTGTAGCAATGTCTCATAATTGAATACATGAATGTTTCTTCAGTGAAATGAACATTATATGGGATAAATAAAAATTATAAGTAGCATCATTGTAGCACAGCTAGGTTTTATTCACCACTTAAGTGTGAAAAAAATCTTCTGACTTTCTGAGATTTGTGGATTTTGGAATTGCAGAAAAGGCTTGTAGAGCTGGAGTACTAATGATCCAATCTCAGTTATTGTTAATCTTTATAAGAAAACTGTGAAGTAAAATGACACAGGGTCCACAGATTAGATTTTATTAAGAGAAATAAAATAAAACAAAGAAAGAGAAAGACCTCCATGATTTATATAAATAACATATAACCTATAAACAGTATAAAAATTCTGCTAATTCACAGTACAATTTTATCAGCAGGTGACTCAACAGAGCTGATTCTAACAGAAAACTTAATAAACTATACTTCCTTAAAACACAAAACAAAACATTTTATTTATGCATATTAGGTCTGAGGTGTATGCCAGAAGTGCAAGGGCCCAGGGTGTGGGGCTCCTCACAGAGTGAGGCAGAATTAATACACTGCCAAGGGGAGCAGTGGGCAAGACAGGAGAGGTCTGCCGTGCTATATATGTTTAGTTCCCCGAATCAAATTCAGACCATAGCAGTGACAGTGCTGAGACTTAACCCTTAGGCCACCAGGGAGGTCCTATACTTTCATTAAATTTTGTGTTCATGGGCCTCCCTGGTGGCTCAGGGGTTAAAGTCTCAGAGATATCAAGCACTATCAAGCTATTGCCAGCTACTGCAGCAACAGTTCCATCCTCAGTGAGGGAGCTAACCCACATATGATACAGCAGACCTCTCTTGTCTCACCCACTGCTCCCCCTGGCAGTTTATTAAATCCACCTGCTATGCTCCCCACTCTGTCTCTGGTGAGATCTCTCATACCCCTTCACCCCCACACCTCTGGCCTACACCCTAGTTCTTGTATGTGTAAATAGATTTTTTAAAAAAAAGATGCTTTCCCCTCCCCCATCAAAAAAGTCACTCTACAACCAGAGCATTTTAAGTTCATTTATGCTGACTTACCTTGTGTTTTTCTCTGAGTTGGTTTGCCGTGAACTGACTGGCACTGAGGCCTTGATTTGTGCTTCTAGCCTGGAGTAAATACCTCCTGCAAACTGCAGAGTAAAGGAGTAAAATTAAATTATACTTAAGAAATCAACAAAAGCTCTACTTTAAAAAACGGCACACATTCTAACAGAAGCAATTTTGTGAATTCTAAAATTGAGGCTCTTTGAGTTATAATTTACACATATAATTACATTATTCATTAATGTAAAGGTCATTCTTTTCTAGTGTACAACTCAAGTTTTGACAAATGTATGCATTTGTGTAACCACTGTAACATGGAGACACAGAACAGTTCTATCATCTGAAGAAAATTCCCTGTGCTTCATCTTCTTCTGCCTCTTTTAAGTCAACCCATTTGCCATTATCAATTGCTGGCTACTACTGATCTCGTCTATGTCCCTAGAACATTATATAAATAGAACATTATATAAATAGATCCTTTTGAATTTGGTTTTCACTTAGCATAATGTATAGGAGCTTCATCTACATTGCTGCATGTATAAGTACCTTGTTCCTTTTAACATGTACCATAATTTACTCATTTGCCAGGCAGAGAATATTGGGTTGTTTCTTGTGATTCAAAATAAAGCTACTATAAACATGTGTGAAATGATCTGTAGTATAAGAGAATGTTTAACTTTTTAAGATACAACCAAAGTGCTTTCCAAAGTGGGCATTCCTTTTTGCATCCCTACTAGTTATGAGAGTTAAAGTTGCTTCCCATTCTTGCAGTAATTTTTCAAAATCTTCCAGTTGGTGTATTATGGTGTTTCACTCAGGTTTTAATTTACATTTCCCTAAAACTAATGACGTTGGATCTTTTCATGTTCTTATTGTTTGACATCTATTGATACATCCCTTTTTTCAATGAAGTGTCTGGTTAATCTTCTGCCCACTTATTTTTATTGGATTGGATTTTATTATTGAACTTTAAGAGTTCTTTATATGTTCTGGATACAAATTCTTTACCAGTTAAGTGTTTTACACATATTTTCTTATGGTTTAGGGTTTATTTTTTTCATTGTCTTGACAGTCTTTCAAAAAAATTTTTTAAAATTTTGATAAAGTCTAATTAGTTGTCATTTTCTATAGATCATGCTTTTGATGACATAGGTAAGAAATATTTGCCTGACCCAACATCACAAAATTTTTTTATTATGTTTTCTTTTAGAAATTTTATAGGAAATCATACCAACTATCTTCTCTGACCATGAAGCCATCAAGCTAGAAATTCACCATAAAAAGGAAATAAGGAACCCCTCCAACACATGGAGATTGAAACCCGCACTACTGGAAGACTACTGGACAAAGGAGGAGATCAAAGAAGAAATTAAAAAATTCCTTGAGATGAACGATAATGAGGATACAACTCTACAGAATATATGGGATACAGCGAAAGCAGTTATAAGAGGAAAATATATAGCAATACAGGCACACATTAGGAAACAAGAAAGAACACAAAGAAACAACCTAATTTCACACCTGAAAGAACTGGAAAAAGAACAACAGCAAAACCCAAAAGCCAGTAGAAGAAAGGAAATCATAAAAATCAAGGCAGAAATAAATGACCTAGAAGTTAAGAAAACGATCCAAAAGCTCAATGAAACTAAAAGTTGGTTCTTTGAAAAAATAAACAAAATAGACAAACCCCTAGCTAGGCTAAGAAAGAAAAAACGGGAGAGTACACAAATAAACAGGATAACAAATGAAAGAGGACAAATCACAACAGACACAGCAGAAATCGAAAGAATAATTAGAGAATA
>JAGFMF010011799.1:6783981-6797270 GCA_019455555.1 Galemys pyrenaicus | reverse complement strand
ATGGTGCACTGGTGAGATGGTGATGGGGAATACATGGGGATTACAATTAATGGCAAGTATATGTAAATTTTAAAATATTTTAATAAAAAAAAGAAAATTTATAGGGAAGTACACTTTTACATAGACGAACTAAGGGCAAGAGTTATGATATCTACATAACACCAATACTAATGACATTATATATTGTTATGACTAATATTTAATTCTAGTAAGAATCTGCAATTTGTAGTCATCATTTCTAGCAAGATGACATCTTATTTTAGAGAAACATGTAAGTGCTCCATGAAAAGTTGACTGGAATTAGTGATTTTCAGACAATGAGCATTAATCTACCTTTGGTATGACATGAGACTTTCAATGAAATGTACTTTATTCCATGTTAGAGACAACTTATTGACCATGGATAATATGAGATGGTGGCAAACTTTTTTGTGAATAAACTAACTGGTACAGAATATAAAACTACTTAAATTACACTTTTAAAATTCTGCTTAAAACATTTTTTTAAAAGATTTATTTATTTATGCATACGGAACAGAACAGGTAGATCTACTGAAATACACTGCTGAGGGGAGCAGTAGCCGAGGCAGGCGAGGTCTGCTGCACCATGTGGTCCCCTCCCTGGCCAGCAGCAGGGATCGAACTCGTGCTGCGGTGGCTGCGGTTTGCTTCATAGTGCCTTGCTTAACCCACTGTGCCACCAGGGAGGCCCTTAAAACATTTTTATACTCCTCATGATGAAAATAAAGTATGAAGACATATTTAAGCAAGAACAAATACTGCACATAATTCTTACTTCTTTTGCTTCCTTTGACTTGACACGGTCTAGATCACCTAATCTCATCTTTATTAGATGTCCTGTAATTTCAGACATCCGTCGCTGGTCTGAAGGTTAAAAAGAAAAACAAAAACCTTACTTTTTATGAGGGTGATTTATAACTTTTATTTCTCAAAGAAGAATGCAATCATCAAGAGCTTATGAAACTACCACTAGGTATTTACAGACATTTTACCTCTATGTTGTTTGAGAATTTTAAGATGCAAGTGGCAAAATGGTTCATGTTGATAATGGTGCTACTTTGGGGACAGTAAACCAGTCTAAAACATATTCAATCATCTTTAAAGCGAAATAAGTCAGTGATCTTGAGAGGCCTCAAAATCACGGGTGCACAAAACACTGTATTATTTATTGGGACTGCCTAGTAATGAAACATATCTATAAGGGAATATGCTAATTCTGGGTCTTATTCCAGATGGACCTTTAAAGCTATTGACTTAAAGTTATAGTCCATAAAATGAATAATTCATATCACTGTTATTCTATTTAATTTGTATATTATCCAAATAATAAAGCTTACCATCTTCTCTTTGTGCATCCTGATTGAATCTCAATGATCTTGTGGCATCCCACTTATTCTTCTGCATACTCACACTATTAAAAAAATTAAATAGATAAAATTTAGTATTGAAGCTTTAAGAGTGGACATCTGATCAGATTAAAGAGCAATACTCACACGAAAGGAGACACATCTCTAGAAGTTGACTAAAAAAAGTAGAAAACATTAAGGCCCAATTAGAACATATTTACTATTAGTGTCATAATTAATAATAATAAATAGTCAACTGTGGTTACATTTTAGTGCAAGATACTGTACCAACAGCATTACAAATATTTCATTTAATCTTTTTAATGATTTTGTGAGACAGGTGCTATTGCTAAATTTATGATCAAACAAGTTCAAAGATGTTAAAAAAATCTGTCCTAAGAGATACAGACCTAGAATTTGAACCCAGATTAATGTCTGATCTGGAAGTCCCAACTTATGCAATCTTTTAGAATTTTTGTGACACTTAACATGAATATGAATGGACAACTTATTCAGTGTAATTATGTGGAACTTGTTTCAACTCCAACTTTCTACACATTTTTGAAATCTATAGTTTTTCTTTTAGTCAACTGTGGTTATTATGGTTCTCTCTTACCTGGCTTTTCACTCCTTCCTTTGAAGGCATGGAGAAATAACAATTATTTTATTATTTATTTATTTATACAAGAGGTGGGGTACAGGTCAGAGGCGCACGAGGTGAGAGGATTCACCAGAGACAGAGCAGGGAGCAGAACAGACAGATCAACTGAAATACACTGCTGAGGGGAGCAGCGGGAGAGGCAGGAGCAGTCTGCTGCACCATGTGGGTCCCCTCCCTGGCTGGGGATCGAACTCGTGCTGCTCTGCAGTGCATGCTTCTCAGTGTGGTGCTCAACCTGCTGCGCCACCAGGGAGGCCCCATAACAATTATATTAAAAGGTAATAAAAACAGAATTGATTTAAGCATTTAAAAATCTTAAGTTTAAGGTCTCTTTAAAATTGAAAAGGAACAAACAGCATATATAGTAAAAAACCTCTGTGCCCCACTCAGTTTTCTTCCTTAAAAGCAACCAATCTTAATATCTTATCTAGTTTTCCAGAGACATTTTTTGCACATACAAGGAAGTTCATAATTTTCTTTATCTAGACAAATGGTAAAATACTCCACTTTATATAGCTCTGCACTTTCCTTTTCTCACCTGTCAATATATCTTAGAGATCTTTCCTTAGTCTATACAGAAGTTCTTCACTGATTTTTACACTGCTAGCATTCCATTATGATATGTTACTTTTCATTTCCAGATTTTTCCTGGCTATACTTGCTTACGTATTTCTTAGTATGAACCACACAGTACTGGATAACTCAGTTACCTTTTCCAGTGCCTTCTCTTTTTTTTGACCACAGGGTGAAGACATCTGTTTTTTTGGTTGTTTAGTGAACTTCTTTGGTTTCTCCTTTTTCCCTGAAAACAGATGGTCAATATTTTGAAATAAATCCCATATACTTCTCCAATGAGAACCAACGAATTTGTTACTTCCAAATAAAACAATTTTTTTTAAGAAAAAGAAAACATTGCTTTTGAAAACTAACAAATTACCTCTGAATAAAAAGTTGACTTATGGAGAAGCCAAACTGAAAGTGCTCTACAGGGGTTCATTTTAATGACTTTTCACCTTTCTACATGGTGAAAACCTTTGGGGGAAAAAAATGAGGGCAATGAATTCAAAGTCTCAATCTCAATAAAATTGGATGTAGAAAAATGTTGGGGATAATAACATACTTATATTCTGAATCTAATTCGACAGTAGAGTCATCGTCTAATTCCAACCTTTTTATTTAGAAAGTAACAATAGCCTAGAAAAATAGAACTTGGGAGTGTAAGAGAGGAGGATTCACTAAAAAACTTTTAAAATGTTTTCTGCTTAGGAAGAGGTGGGGCTATAAAGGTAAAAATGAAGGTAGTAATGATCGTAGAAAGATTAAGATTTGAAACAAGCTGTATTCAGGAACAGTGCATTCAGCAGTCAATATTCTGAATTTATTCTACCTGACAGTTTAGTGGAAAAAGAAAAATAGCTAAGAAAGGTGTGGGGAAGCATTTTCTCAAAAAACCATGTTTGAAGGTTAAAGTTAATATATCAGGATCACTGTTTCCCAAATATCAATTATTTCTATGCAAATTTACTATAGCATTTAAAAGGGAAACTTTGTATTACTACTATAAATGAAAAACCTGTAAAACATGCTAGATAGAAGTTAACTGTGATACTAAAATAAAAACAAAATGATTTTAATAATCTACTCAAATTTATTTACTTGTTGACAAGCCCTAAGCCACGACATGTTTCTCTTAGTTAAACTGGGAGATTGGGGCTTCCCCAGTGGCACAAGGGGTTAAGTCGCAGCACTTTGAAGCTATCCACAGCCACTGCAGCACAAATTCAATCCTGGGCCACGAAGGTGACCCACATGGTCCAGCAGACCTCTCCTGTCTTGCCCACTGCTCCCCTGAGCAGTATATTTCAATCTGCCTATCCTGTTACCCCCACTCTGTCTCTGGTGAGTCCTTTCAGCCCCTTCTCCAATCCCCTGCACCTCTGGCCTGTACCCCAGTTCTTGTATGTATAAATAAATAAATCTTAAAAAACAAAACAAAACTGGGAGATTACCGAGTTATAAAATTGCTAAAGGACATGACAGAGTAGGACATCCGATAAGAGTATTAAGAGGCTGGACAATCAATGCATTCCAGAGAGAACAGATAACAGAACAAAAATATTATATTCAATCATCTACAGATACAGACAAATAATCAAAGATTACCTAGATTTTGAGCATTTATGTTTGAAAGATGCATTATGGAAGAACTATGAGTTTGTAGTTTTCTTGACCAAACGTGCTTTTGACTCAGGAAAGGAAAGAAGTCTTACGAGCTCTAAGAAGACAATGATAGAATTCAAAGTAGCAAAGAAGCTGGAAATTTAAAAAGGAAATTTTAGAAGTAGAAAAGCCACAGAAAATATGAGATCCAAAATGTAAGCATAAACCTTGCCTAAATTCCTAGCTGAGGGCTTCCCTGCTGGCACAGGCGTTAAAGTCTCAGTGCTATCAAGTCATCACCAGCCACTGAGGCTGACTTCGATCCCCTTACCAGAGAGGTGACCCAAATGGCTCAGCAGACCTCTCCTGGTTGCTGGCTGTTCCCCTCAGCAGTGTTTTCACTAGATCCGCTTGTTGTGTTCCCCACTCTGTCTCTGGTGAATCCTCTCACCACCACCCCCATAAGTAAGGCCAGACAGAAAAGGGAAGGAAAAACTAAGATTGGGTTGTCAACTTTTTCTTCTTTTAATATTTAAAAAAAATTATTTATTTATACATACAAGGGTTGGGGTATAGGCCAGAGTCAGGGGAGGTGAGAGGATTCACCAGAGACAGAGTGGGGAACAGAACGGGCAGATGGACTGAAACACACTGCTGAGGGGAGCAGCAGGTGAGGCAGGAGAGGTCTGCTGCACCATGTGTGTTCTCTCTGGCCGGGGAATTGAACTCACACTGCTGTGCTGCGTGTGCTTCACAGTGCAGCACTCAACCTGCTGCGCCACCAGGGAGGCCCCAACCTCTTTTTTTTAAAAGATTTATTTATTTATGCATACAAGAACTGGGGAACAGGCCAGAGTCATGGGAGGTGAGAGGATTCACCAGAGTGGGGAACAGAACAGGCAGACTGACCAAAACACACTGCTGAGGGGAGCAGTGGGTGAGGCAGGAGAGGTCAGCTGTGCCATGGTGGGTCCCCTCCCTGGCCAGGGATTGAAATGGCGCTGCTGTGCAGCAGATGCTTTACCCTGCAGTGCTCAACCTGCTGTGCCACTAGGGAGGCCCAGGGTGTCAACCTTTTTAATACAGAACTGTTCTTGGTGATATATGGGAATTTCTCATGCCTCTGACTGAAAGGTTTTCTTCCAACAATTCAAACTTCATATATCAGATGCCTTATTGGTTTGAGGTATCAGAAGTCAGACTTGAGACTGAAAAACAATTAGAAATCCAAAGGCAAACCTATTGAGTAGGTGAACCACTAAGTATTTAAGCCTGAAAATACGAGTATAAATTGTTTAAACCGTTGGCCAACAACCAAACTTCTGAGGCTGCCTTGACTCCTGTGGGCAGGCTAACCTAATGGTAGTAAGCAGCGGAAAACAAACAAAATAAACCAAAGAAAAACCTTGTGCAGAGATACCACCTAGTTCATACCACAGTAGAGAAAGATTTTAGTTTGAGTTAGACAAGTTTAAATAATCCTGAGAAGACAAAACAGATTTCAAGGCTGCACAATGATAATCTATGTCAAGTTTTAAATCAAAAGCAACAGGATAAAAAAAATGAAAGGAAGTAGTCAATAGAAACAGTCTGGGGGGGGGCATGATGAATTTAGCAGACAATGACTTCAAAGCAACTATTACAAATAAGTTCAAAGATAAAGAGGTGTTACTGAGTAAACGCACAGGAATTACCAACAGAGAAATAGAAACTATAAAAAAGAGACAAAGGGAAATTCTAGTTCTAGAAGGCACAGTAATTGAAGAACTTACTATATAAGGTGCAAGTGAAAATCTGAAATGACATAAGGATGAACCAGTGAAGGTAAAGTTTGAAAATAAATGAAAATAAGATCAATCAGAATCTGTGGGATATAGTCAAAGCAGTGCTTAGAGCAAATTTACTGCCTTATAAAAGAAAAAAAGCAAAAAACCAATGGCTTAAATGTCCACTTTAAGAATTTTAAAAACAAAGAGGAAATTAACCTAAAGTAATTACAAGATAAATACTAAATACAAGAATGAAAATCAAAGAAATATAACATAGGCAAACTATAGTGAAAATTATTGCAAAGCTGGTTCTTTGAGATGACTGGCAAACCTAATAAACCTCTAGGCCAACTTGATCAAGAAAAAAGGAGATGAAACATGAATTACCAATACCAGGAACAAAAGAAGAACATCCTATATAGATCCTTCGGATCCTATACTTATCCTTAGATAAAATGGGCAAACTTTTTGAAAGGCACAAATTATAAAAAAAATTTAAGATTTCTTAGCTATTAAACTATGAACAGAAAAGGGAAGCTACAAAAATCAGAGTTCACAAAATTAAAAACTTTTACTCTTCAAAGGAAACCTTTAAGGAAAGTAAAAATAAAAGATTGGGGAAAATATTTGCAAAACATGGATTTGTATCTAAAACTATGTAAGAACTCATTAAATAATAACACAATCAATTTATAAGACAGACAAAAATTTCAGCAGACACGTTACAAAAATATATACAAATGGTTAGTAAGTGGGTTTCATTCAGCACTACACACCCACTCAAATGGCTATAAAACAATATTACTAAGTATTAATATATATGTACAGTAACTGAACCTCTTATACATTACTTGTGAAATGCAAAATGGTACAATCGCTTTGCAAAAACAGTTTGACAGTTTATTAAAAAGCTAAACATAATCTTACCTATAATCTAGCAATTCCACTTGTAGGTATCTACCCAAGATAAATGAAAATTTATGTCCACACATTTGTATACAAACGCTCATAGCAACCTTATTTATATGAAGAACTGGAAACAATCCATGAAATGGTGAATGAATAAAAATATGATGAATATATCCATATAATGGAATACTACTCTGCACCGAAATGGACCAAATTACTGAGAGATGCATCAATATGAATGAATCTCAAAAATATCATGCTAAGTGAAAAAGTCCATTTATATGAAATCTTAGAAATGGTTAAACTAGTGAGATATAACAGATTAGTGGTTGCCTGGATGTAGGAGTGGGGTAAAGGAACTGAGTATAAAGGGATATTTTGGAGTGGTATTCTAGGGCTTGATTTTGGTAGTGATTACCTAACTGTATGCCAAAACTCACCGATTTCGACACTTAAAAAATGAATTTTTAAAAAATTTATTCATGCATACAACAACTAGGCTACAGGTCAGAGGTGTGTGTGTTGGGGGGGTGTGTGTGAGAGGAGTCACCAGAGACAGAGTGGGAAGCAGAACAGACTGACTGAAATGCCTTGCTAAGGGGAGCAGCGAGTGAGACAGGAAAGGTCTGCTGTGCCATGTGGGTCATCTTCCTGGCTGAGGATCGAACTTGTGCTATGGTGGATTTGGAAAACTTCATAGTGCTGAGACACAATGCCTTGTGCTGCCAGAGAGACCCCTGAATTTTATTAAACTATACTTCAATCAACTGAAAACAACAACATAGTAGCATTTTTCTCTTGATTAATTAAAATTAAAAACAAGGGACTACTTTTTCATTAAGGGATTCAACATGCATGGAAAAATTATGTGAAACTTAGGAAGATGACAAAGGGAAAGTTACATATCCTTTCAATATCATATTGTAGAATTTTTTAACAGGCCCACTCAAGAATTATTTCATTCTCTAAGAATGTTCTTCCTATGTCTCATTTTTCTATGTGCTACCATTTAAAGACCCAGATGTTATTAACTTTCTTGTTAACTTGCAAATTCTTGTGCCAAATAGAAATGGAAATTATTTGTCTTAAAGGTTACAGGTTAAAAAACCCACAAAACTGTCCTATAAAACATTAATCAGTTTTGTTATCTTGCAATTTTCTATTAACATTCTTTTTTCAAATGTTTATATATACCTGGCTTCAAATGACTCTGAAATAATTTCCTGCTATTTCTTTCACTAACAAGATGAAAATTTTTGACACAAGTTCATTCTATAGTTGCAATAAATTACTATTAATTAAATCATACTGGGCCTCCCTGGTGGCGCAGTGGGTTAAGCAACGCACTATGAAGCAAACCGCAGCCACTGCAGCACGAGTTCGGTCCCTGCTGCTGGCCAGGGAGGGGACACACATGGTGCAGCAGACCTCTCCTGCTGTGCTCGCTGCTCCCCTCAGCAGTGTACTTTGGTTGATCTGCCTGTTCTGTTCCCCGCTCTCTGTAGTGAATCCTCTCACCCCGCCATACCTCTGACCTGTACCCCAGTGCTTGTATGCATAAATAAATAAATCTTTAATTAAATCATACTTTCATGAATATTACTTAATGCTTCATTTGCATGTCACTTCAAATCATCCTGAGAACATAGATGTGAGTCATACATTTTGGTTTTTTTTGTTTTTTTTTTTTAAAGATTTATTTATTTATGCATACAAGCACTGGGGTACAGGCCAGAGGTGCGGGGAGGTGAGAGAATTCACCAGACAGAGCAGGGGGCAGAACAGGCAGATCTACTGAAACACACTGCTGAGGGGAGCAGCAGGCCAGGCAGGAGAGGTCTGCCTGTGCTATGTGGGTCACCTCCCCAGCCGGCAGCAGGGATCGAACTTGTGCTGCAGTGGCTGTGGTTTGCTCCATAGTGCGTTGCTTAACCCACTGCGCCACCAGGGAGGGCCCGAGTCATACATTTTGAAAAACATATTAGGTCATAATTGAAATGAAACTCGGAGGATTATTTCTCAGGACACTGCACATTATAACTTTATGAGTATATATTCAGAAGGTTAGGTTTTTTTTTAATTAACTATTTTTTAATTGAAACAATAATTGATTATAAATAATGTCATATAGCTTTTAGGTACATAGCCTTTTACATCAACATCTGCATATAACACAATTTATATTTGCTACCTGAATTCTAGTTTGCATCCATCACCATAGTGCATCTTGATGGCTCCCTTAATGTTTTCCCTATGTTGTAACCCACCATGCAGACTTAAAGCCAATTCCTTTCTTTACACTAAATCCCTCAGTATCCAACCCTTCATGTTTTATACTCAAACATTCAGACATTTTAATGTATAAATCAATACTTTGTTTCTTGGATATTTCTTCTTCATCACCAACTTCATCTTCAGTAACCTCAGATCCAGTGGTATATTCTTCTTCTTCTGAAAATAATGACTGCTGCTTCTAAATAAAAAACAAAAAAAAAAAACACAAAAAACAAATCCTACTAAAAATGTAATATTATCACATAAACTCTTTCAAACATGTTTATCTAACTTTATGTTGAATGAATTAGCCACACTAGAGTTGATTAAATGATCACTGCCCACCACAACAATTAGGAAGCAGGCAATAAATATCTACATTTAGAACAGGATTACATCAAATACTTTTATTTTCTTTATAGATCTTAAAGGCCAAGTGATGGGCACAAAATAAGTACCCAGCATTTGTTGACCTCAATCTCTATCATGCAATTGGATGTATATTCCCTTGATATTAAGATTAATTTAAAATACAATGGCCAATATTAAACTAGTCTCTTAAATAAGAACATGTGCATTTTCTAGGTGGATGTGACTTTGGATATTTAACCATATCTTCTCAGTTTCCTGCACCTATTCACTATAGATTTGTCACCACTAAACCAAATGGCTATTCTATTCTTGTGAATTCTGGTGTCATATGGCACAGTAAAAGCAAACAGGTAGAAAAAAAAATCAACTGATCAATCAAACAAAAAAATGAGAAAAATCATTTGTTGTTATGGTCAATATCCTATGTGACTTAAAATTTTAGAAACTTTGTTTTGGTTAATCTCTTTTGCTGTACAGAAGGTTTTTTTTAGCTTGATGTAATCCCAACTGTTTATCTTCACCTTTACATTTTTTGCTTTGGAGGATGAGTTTTTTTTAAAGATGTTATTCAGACCTGTCTTGTAGTGGCTTACCTATATTTTCTTCTATATATTTTATGGTTTTAGTTCTTATGTCTAGTTCTTTGATCTATTTTGAGTTCATTTTTCTGTATGGTGAGAAGTAGTAGTCTAGCTTCATTCTTTGGCATGTGGCAGTCCAGTTTCCCCAGCACCATTTATTGAACAAACTGTCTTTGTTCCATTCTGTATTTTTTGCTCCTTTGTCAAGTATTAGTTTCCATAAATAAATCTGTGAGTTTATTTCTATGTTTTCCATTCAAATCCACTGGTCTGTATCTGTTTTTGTTCCAGTACCATGCAGCTTTAATTACTATGGCTTTGTAGTATAGTTTGAAGTCCAGAATTGTGATACCTCCATTCTCCTTTTTAGTTAAGAGAGGTTTGGTTATTCAAGGTTTTTGTGGCTCCATATGAATTTCATAAATATTTGTCCTATTTCTTTGAAGAATGTCATTGAAATTTTTTGAAATCTGTAAATTGCTTTTGGTAGGATGGTCATTCTGATAATGTTGATTCATCGAATCCATGAGCAAAGGATGTGTTTCCAGTTCTTTGTCTCTTCTATTTCTTTTAACAATATTTTATAATCTTCTTTGTAGAGCTCCTCACCTCTTTTGTTAGGTTTATTCCCAAGTATTTGATTTTTTTTGGTCTCAATTTAAAAGGATGGTTTTCTAGATTTCTTCTTCTTTGGTTGATTGTTTCTATATAGGAAGGCTACTGATTTTTCTCTTTTTTTAAAAGGTTTATTTATTTATGCATATAAGAACTAGAGTATGGGCCAGAGGTGTGGGAGTAAGAGGATTCACAAGAGACAGAGTGAGGAGCAGAACAGGCAGGATTGACTGAATTACACTGATGAAGGGAGCAGCAGGAGACAGGAGAGTCTGCCATGCCATGTGGGTTAGCTCCCTGGCAGGGATCAAACTTGTGCTGCAGTGGCTGCAGATAGCTTCATAGCGCAACTTCATAGTTGCAACTTAACCCCTTGTGCCACTAGGGAGGCCCAAGACTACCAATTTTTCTGTGTTGATTATGTATCCTGCTACTTTACTAAACTGGTTGATTGTTTTGATTAGTCTTCTGTGGCACTTTTAAAAGTGTTCTCTGTGTATATTATCATATTGTCTGTATATAGTGATGGTTTTACTACTTCTTTCCCTATTTGTGTTTCTTATATGTCTTTCTTTTGTCTTACTGCTCCACCGCTTGGGAGAAAAATTTTGCACTCCATATAACTGATAAGGGCTTATCACAAAACCTAGAAAGACAAAAGACTCAACAAAAACAAAGTATACAATCCAGTCAAAAAATAGGCAGAAGAACTTAAAAGATAGTTCTCCAAAGAGGAAATGCAAATGGTCAACAGACATATGGAAAAATGTTCACTACCCCTCATAATCAGGGAAATGCAAATCAAAACCACAAGAGATACCACCTCACACCAGTGAGAATGACACATTAAAAAAAAGCTAGTAGCAACAAATGTTGGCGAGGATGTGGTGAAAAAGGAACTCTCCTACACTACTGGTGGGAATGCAAAGTGGTCCAACCACTATGGAAAACTGTATGGAGGTCCTCAGACCACTAAAAATGGAGCTACCATATGACCCAGCAATCCATTACTAGGCATATACCTAAAGGACACAAAAATACTAATTCAAATGAATACCTGTAACCCTTATGTTTATGCAGCACTATTTATAATAGGTAAAGACTTGGAAAAAACACATATGCCCAAAAACAGATGACTGGATCAAGAATATGTGATATATGTACACAATGGAACACATTTCTGCAATAAAAAAAAAAACCAAACTAATGCCCTTTGCAGCAACTTGGATGAATCTAGAAGGGATTATGCTCAGTGAAATAAGTCAGGAGGAGAAAGAAAAATACTGGATGATTTCATTTATGGGAAGAACAGGGGGAATCAAATAAGGCATTAAGGAAAAAATAACAATAAAAAAGTAACAAAACAAAAGTTAACAGCCAACTATATAAATCAGAGATAATCTGCAGGAGAGACGGATTAAAATGAAGTAGGGAAGAGCACAAGGGACTATGGTGCTGGTGCATGGGTGAATTCGCAGTGGAAATTCTATGGGGATTAGAGCTGAGAAAAGAAAGCAAACACTGTAAAAAAAAAAAAAAGAACAATGATGTAAAATATATATAAATAAAAAAATTTTAGAAGCTATAACGAATGATGATATCCATTTAATTATAATTTGTAAGATAAGATACAGTTAAGATTAAACTAAACTGTAATTTAGGAATAAATCTATATGAACCTGGAACATAATTGCTCACTTACTAGTTGCAGAGTCCAGTTCTTCAGTGACAAGAACTGTAAAAAAAAGACAAAGGTAACAGAGATTACCAAATCTGCATATACACAGATTGCAGGTCTTTATTTCCATATGGATATTATAAAAGAGTTGAAAAAATTACAAGTTCCCTTCTAGATGGAAACATAATTTAAAACTCAGGTTGAAAATGATAATATTATATCCTGCCTAGAGGAGGATGTAGATGCTTATAAAAACAAACAAACAAAAAAAAAATCAACATTTTCCTAGAGTCTTTTCCAAAGGACAACTAAATCACAGGGAGAGAAAATATAATTTTATTTTTCTAATTACTTCAAAAACTTTTTAATGTTTATACAATACTATATTATAAATTAAGAAAATTAATTAAATACAGATATTCAAGAAATAGAGTTTGCTATTTTGCATTTAATTTATAAATAAATGTTAATGACTAAATATTTATAGCCAAGTGGAGTATATAATGCACATTACATAGAATATTTCACTTTCTTAAGTAAATGCTAGTTCAACTAACACAAAAGCAGGAAGTTCACAGGCAGAAATTGTCTGGGTTTCAGTAACAGGAATAAACACTTTCTGGTTACCTTAAAGCTATTTCAGTTTTAAAAAAAATAAATGTGTTCTGATTATAACTGAAGAAAAAAATTCTATGCCAAAAAAAGTTTAGAGAAGTAGGAGGGGACAAAATATCTCATTCATACTATCTTCATTCCTCAAATAGTTTTTTGTCCAAATAATTATTTTCCGTAATAAGACCATGATTTTTTTTTTTAAAGATTTATTTATTTATGCATACAAGCACTGGGGTACAGGTCAGAGGTATGGCGGGGTGAGAGGATTCACCACAGACAGAGTGGGGA
>JAGFMF010011799.1:6764046-6777724 GCA_019455555.1 Galemys pyrenaicus | reverse complement strand
TCTGCTCCCCGCTCTGTCTGTGGTGAATCCTCTCACCCCCCACACCTCTGGCCTGTGCCCCAGTGCTTGTATGCATAAATAAATAAATCTTTAAAAAAATGTATAAATTATGGCCTCCTTGGCTGCACAATAAAGTCTCAGTGCTATCAAGCTATTGGCAGCCACTGTGGCATAGGTTTGATCCCCAGCCAGGGAGCTGACCCAAATGGCACAGCAGACCTCTCCTGTCTCACCCACTACTTCTTTCAGCAGTGGATTCCAGTAGATATGCGTGCTCTGCTCCTCACTCTGTCTCTGGTGAATACTCTCACTCCCTGCTCCTCTGACCTACATCCCAGTTATTTTTTATTTATTTATTTATTTATTTTTAAAGATTTATTTATGTATGCATACAAGAGCTGGGGTATAGGCCAGAATTGCGGGAGGTGAGAGGGTTCACCAGACAAGAGTGGGGAGCAGAACAGGCAGACCAACCAAAACTCACTGCCAAGGGCAGCAGCAGGTGAGGCAGGAGAGGTCTGCTACGCCATGTGAGTCCCCCTCCTGGCTGGCAACAGGGACCAAACCCGTGCTGCAGTGGCTGTGGTTTTGCCTCATAGTGCACTGCCCAACCCACTGCGCCACCAGGGAGGCCCTACATCCCAGTTCTTATATGTGTAAATAAAAATAAATCTTTAAAAAAATCCACAATATCATCAAAGATAACGTTACAAATAACTATTAGTGAACATATTTCCAGGTTTTTTTTATAATCTTTTTTATTTATTCCACTTACCACTAATAATTTTCTATGTAAGCATCTATTCTTTTAAAACAGTATTCTCAATCCTGCACATCAATAATTATTAGATGTGTTTTCATAGATAAAATATTGTATGGGTATATTTTAGTTCAATTAATCATTTGGGTGTTTAATCTTTTCCTTTTATTTAAGCACCATAATAATAATTATCCTTATTAAATGCTTTTACAAACCCAGTAAAACCTCTCTGGATAAATTCCTAGCAGTAAAACACTGTCAAGACAATTTGTCCATTTTTAAAGTTTTTGCTTTTCTGAAAATATTATATCAGTTCACACCACTCTCCATCCCCAATTCAGAACGAGAATTAATTTTGAACTTAGAGTAAAACAGAACTAAGTATTAATGGGAGACTGACAAAGTATGATGAATAAATAGACATGGAAAAGACAATTTTCCTCATTCACCAAAATTAACCTGAAAATAAACTTGATTCCTTTCAACATCAATACAACACATTTTGTGTGTATGTGTGTGTGTATAAAAAACTGAAATCCATTAGTGAAAAGAAACACTTTTAATGGCACTGATTAGAACATCTTTCAAGATTAATGTACAAGTAAATTTTACTACCTTGAAGTTTACCCACTGGTAAAATACAACTTGTACAACAACAACTTTGTTTGGGAATTAGCATTTTCCTTTTTTTAACGATTTATTTATTTATGCATACAAGAGCTGGGATATAGGCCAGAGGTATAGGGGGATGAAAAGAGTCAGCAGAAACAGAGCAGGGAGTAGAACAGGCAGGTATACTGAAACACACTGCTGAGGGGAGCTGTGGGAAAGACAGGAGAGGTCACCTGCCTCGTGCTGCAGTGGCAGTGGATAGCTTCACAGTGCTGAGATCCTTGCGCCACCGGGGAGGCCCAGGAAGTAGCATTTTTCTAATCAAAGTTGGATCACATGTAGAAAAGATGTTATCTTAGTCCTCAGAGGAATATTTTATGCTATAATTTATGTTTAAAAAGGTTTATTTTATTTTCACTCACCTTATGTGAATGTAGATAATATTTCCATGTTGATCCACATTGATTTTGCCAGGAATACAAGGAATTCTCCTTTCTGTTTCTTTTGTTAAGAGTTTCTTACACAAACAACATCTATAACACAAGATACAAAAACACCCAAGAAGAAAATTTTAAAATGTGACAAAATCAAATACTTAGGTGTATTATGAGGCATGCCAAAGAAAAACACATCACCATACCTGTATAATGTTGCTGCATTATTCCGAGAATCTGGATTCAAGTACTCAGGATCAAAGAGTCTTTCAATCTTCTTACAAAAAAGTTTGCTATTAAGAACAGATGATCAACAAATTAATTTTCTATATTCACTTGACTAAGTTATATGATAGTGATGAAATAAACACTGACCAATGTTTTCTGCACATGTAGAAATCTTTTCAATTTTGGGGACTTATAAAACATTTTAGTGTATCAAATCTACTAATGAAAAATGCTTGATTAAGAACCAACTTTCACAAGAAAAATAAGACTTATGGGTATTTAGATACTTTGAGCCTTTTTAAAATTTGAATATTCAACATCAAATATTTAACAATTCTAGATCTAACCATAAGTTAGTATGTGATCTCTAGCAACTTATTTAGCTTCTCTCAAGGAAACAGTTGGGATTTAGGCACATGTTGCTAAATGGAAGCTATAATCTAATTATACATATTGTAAAATAAGTTATTACTGATATTTCTGACATTTCATTAATGTTGCCAGGAGGTATAGTTCAGGAGTAGAGCATCTGACTGCATTTCATTAACATATTGGATCACATTAGTTCACATAACGTCTTAGATCATATTAATTCACATAAAAAAAAAGTTATATTTTATTTCCACTCACCTTATGTGAATGTGGATAATATTTCCTACTTTCTCATCAATAAACTATGGTTAATGATTCTATACTCACAATATTTTATGAGGGTTAATGAGACAGTGTTTTCAAAGAGTGCCATCATGTTAGACATTCAATAAATGTAACTATATGTTATATATAACTACTTTATGCACAGTATGACTGAACTTTAAAAGTCTTCTTATGTAGGTCATTAATTCCAACCATATGCCCAGGCTCACCAATTTTCCCTTGTATGTCTGCTGCTGTTAAAGGGCACACATGAATTTAGGATCCCCAAAGCTATTTTCAAGCATTTAGTTCATGACTAATTCCTCCCCTGTCTCATACTTCTTAAGGACCAAGCTCTTGGATAATTTCCCAAATTAACAATTTTTCCCTCTCTAAAGAATTACCCTGAGCAGTATAGACCTTCTGCAGTATAGCAGAAATAAACCTTGCCTACAGAGTCACCTGATTTATAGTAAAAGTGACACAGCCATTTAGAGGGAAAAGGATGGTTTTGTTAGGAAATTTAATACACTTCCATGGCTTCAAACCTCATTTATTTATAAATTTCTATTTAAGTCTTGACCTCTGTCCTAAACATAAGCATATATCCACATATCCAGATGTGCACCTGTCATTCTATGGACCTGCCATGTCCAAGAAGTGTATTGACCATATCAAATAATCTTAACAAAACTCAAATTTACCTCAAGTCCCCTTACTCTAATTTTCCCTTTCCTCCCAACCTCTCTTCTATCAATGGTACTGCTATTTACTTAGTTGCTCAATCTTAAAACCCAGTAATTATCCTAAGTACTTTCTTCCTACATCATTCCACTGAAAATGTATCAAATATTTCTTATATATAGTATAAGAAGATACTATTTTAATATTACAATACTATTAAAAGCTATTTTAATAGTATTTCTTATACTATATATAAGAAATGTATAAAAAATCTTATATAAAAATCATACACACACATGTTTCTTATAGCAGTATAACCTATCTACTTCTTTTCAGACCCACTGCTTCCAAGCTGGTCCAGACCCTCTCAACTCTCCACCAGCCTCTTAGTAAGTCTCCTTTATTTCTAATATCCTTACAGTCTATTCTTCCCACAGCAACCAGAATGAATTAAACCAAATCAAGTTATGCCATTCTTTTACTTCTATTCACACTAAGAATAATAAAGTGTGCCCTGCTTGCTATGACCTAAACATCTTATAAATGATATGGCCACTAGTGACTCATACCACCCTTCCTTTTTCTATTAGGGCCTGTCTGAATAATTTTTAACCCAGTTCATTACCAAAATATGCCCCTTTGGGCATTATAAAATATAATTTCGTTGCTATTTTTAAAATCTTGATCCCTTCATTGGCTCTGCATAAATTTTACTACAGTAAAAATAAAACAGAAGGGCTTCCCTTGGGGGGGCTAGGAATTAAGTCTTAGCACTATCACCAAGGAGCTAGTCCACCTATGGTGCAGTAGATCTGTCCTGTCTCACCCGCTGCTCCCCTTAGCAGTATATTTCAATAAATCCAACTACTCTACTCCCCATTCTGTCTCTGGTGAATCCTCTTACTCCCACACCTATGGCCTACACTCCAGCTCCTCTATGCAAAAATAAACAAAACCTTAAAAAAATAAATGGAAATAAGCTTCTAAATGTATTCTGAATATAAAATATTTTACTAAAATGAAATTAAAATATATTAGATTTCTTCTAACAGGAACATTAGGTTAAAAATCAAATTAAACTACCTCCTAAACTTATCTTTCTTGTCCTTTAAATCATCAACTTCATTGTGTGTAAACATATCGGCTATACGTGTTAGAAGATTCGCATTAATACAGTTCATGTTGCATGGTGTAGCTACTATAGCATTCATATTTTGGTGGCAATACTGAATGCATTGTTCAACCTAAAAAACAAAACACACAGAATAGAAAATGAATGTTGCTAAATGTAGCATGAAAGATAATGCCATATCAATTCTTTTCAAAAATAAAATTCATTAGAAGCCTGATCCATGCACTAAATGGTTTTGCCTATTGAGTTAATCTACACTGTTTCAAAGAGGTTTTAGCAGGCAAAATTTGTACAAACCTATATGCAAAAGAGATACATCATTTTCAACATCTTCAAATATTTCAAACAATAATATATGAACATCTTTAATGGTTCTGGCAAATATAAATCTTAGTCCATATACTCAAGCATACAGAATGTGATTTCCTATTATAAACTTACTGACATCTTTAAGAATCAATTTCTCTTAGTGGCAGTTATATTCAGTATTTTATTTGTGTTCTACTTGCTCTCCAAATATCTTTTTGTCTCTTCCACCTAAGACATATTTACTTATTTTTTAAAAAACATCTATTTATTTATACATACAAGAACTGGAGTACAGGCCAGAGGTGTGTGTGTGTGGGGGGGTGAGACAGAGTGGGGAGCAGAACAGGCGAATGGACTGAAACACACTGCTGAGGGGAGCAAGGGTTGGGACAGGAGAGGTCTGCCGCACCATGGGGGACAGCTCCCTGGGCAGGGATCGAACTTATGCCAGTGGCCAGTGGCTGTGGGTGGATTCACAGTGCTGCATCTTAACCCTTTGAGCTACCAGGGAGACCCCCATCTTTACTTTTTAAGGTGGTTTTGGTTCTGGAAAAAACTAACACTGGGCTAACTATTTCAAATATTTTGCTATGGCATAGCAACTATCCATTAGGCTTGGATTTTAAAACATAAAGGCTAAGGACACTTTTAATCTTTTTTCCCCCTTAGATAATCTCTCCCTCAAGCAATAAATAACATCAACTGAGTAAGGAGGGACTGAAAAATAGAAACAAGGACTCAGTAAAACCAAGGACTCAGTAAAACCGCAATCAAATATAGTTTTATCAGGGGTTAAGTGCAAATATTCAAGAAAATTCATAAAAACATTTGAATGATAAAGAAAAAAAGTACAGTTAGAGTTTGATATGTATATGTCAGT
Source organism: Galemys pyrenaicus (assembly GCA_019455555.1). Classification (NCBI taxonomy): domain Eukaryota; kingdom Metazoa; phylum Chordata; class Mammalia; order Eulipotyphla; family Talpidae; genus Galemys; species Galemys pyrenaicus. Next base: position 6,772,049 of record JAGFMF010011799.1, on the reverse strand, counting down.
TTGATATGGATGTTACATGATATGTATATTGTGTTTTTATGTTTTATAAACTACTCTTAAAAGACATGAGCATTTGATTTATACATAATTGTACTTTACACAAAACTACAGTATTTAGTAGTTGGATACTCAATTCACTGAACAATAAATGAAAGACATAACTAAGCAAAACATGCTAAGAGGAAATAAACAGCAAAACACATTCCAACTTTCATCTAATCTGACTTTAGAACAAAACTTCTTTTGCAGTAAAATTAATTGTTTCATTTCATCTAATATAATAGTTTGCTAATCCTTTAGGATAAAGTGCTTGCTTTATAGAGGTATGCATAAAAAGATACATAGAAGTCTTAATTTGTTACTAACCAAAGTACCTCCAAACCCAGTTTTTGATAATGGAATAACACTCTTGAATTAACAATTTTAAAATGTCTTAGAATTTTCTGGACACTTGAAAGATTCAAGCAAGCTACATGTTAAATGGAGTATAGGTAATATTTTATTAACACTTACCAATGAATCCATTTTCAAAAATTCTGAAGAAATAAGAATAGAAATGACATTTCCTGGCTCTGAAAAGAAAAAAAAAATAAAATTCTCCTTTCAATTTGTACATCAACCTCTTCAGAATAAGCTCCTGCTCACCTTAAAATAGGATGTTTACAGAGCCTCCCTTATGGCACAGGTGTTAAAAAGTCTCAGTGCTATCAAGACATCGCCAGCATGAGTTCTATCCCAAGCCAGGGAACTAACACACAGGTGCAGCAGCAGACCTCTCCCATATTGGCCATGGTCCCCTCAGCAGTGTATTTCAGTAGATCCACCTGTTCTGCTCCCCATTCTGTCTCTGGTAAAACCTCTGATTCCCACACCTCTGACCTATACCCCAGCTCTTATATGCGTAAATAACTAAAAATCTCTAAAAAAAAAAAGGGTCTCCCTAGTGGCACAGTGGGTTAAGCAACATACTATGAAGCAAACCACAGCCACTGCAGCATGAGTTTGATCCCTGCCCCCCACCAGGGAGGGAACCCACATGGCGTAGCAGACCTCTCCTGCCTCGCCTGCTGCTCCCCTCAGCAGTGTGTTTCAGTCAGTCCACCTGTTCTGCTCCCCACTCTGCCTCTGGTGAATCTTCTCACCTCCCTGGACTCTGGCCTGTACCCCAGCTCTTGTATGCATAAATAAATACATCTTTAAAAAAGATATATAAAATTTGTAACAATAACAACAACAAAATGCTAAAAAAAGTTACATTTTAAGAACAATTTTATATAAATCTTACTGTATTATATAGTTTAAATGCAATGTTAAAACTCAGGGAATAGGGTCTACCTGGTGGCGCAGTGGGTTAAGCAATGCACTGTGAGGCAAATCGCAGTCACTGCAGTACTGAGTTCGATCCCTGCTGCCGGCCAGGGAGGGGACCCACATGGCCTAGCAGACCTCTCCTGCTTTGCCTGCAGCTCCCCTCATCAGTGTTTCAGTTGGTCTGCCTGTTCTGCTCTCCACTCTGTCTCTGGTGAATCCTCTCACCTCCCTGGACTCTGGCCTGTACCCAGCTCTTATATGCATAAATAAATCAATCTTTAAAAAAACCTCAGGGAATAGAAGAAACACATAATAAATTTGACTTGGATTTACTCTCAGATCGAATAAAAAGACTCCACAGAAAGACGCCATATGCAAACTTCTCCTTAACTAAATCAGGAGAAAAGATAATTAAAATTGAGAATGTAATTTATCACATACACCAAAATCACAGTGAGAAGTTTTTAAATGATTAATGAGAGCACTTTTTGCAGTTATTTCAAAAGCAGTTCAGTGCCTGTTTTAAAGATATATTTAATTAAAGAGATTCTAAACGATAAACTTTACTTCTACAGTAGGACTTAAGTTACTTTCTATAGGCAGACTGAATGAATCTTCAGAGGCAAAAACAGGGAAAGGGTGAGTGACATCATCAATGTGGTAATGAAGAGACGCTAAAATCAAGTTCTCTAATATAAACAACAAATAGGGAGAAATAACAGTGAGTTCCTGGTGGGGCCTGGGTATGTTAAACAAATTTGGTGATGCTGATGAATCCCCAAGACACAGAGGAAAGTTGGAACAACAGGGGAAGGGAAGAGAGAAAAATCATTGGCACCCTTTCTCCCCTCTCCCACCCATAAAGCCGGCCCACTCCGTCTAGCAGAAAAGAAGAAAAGGCTTGGAGACCACAGCACCCAGAGAATCCTGAGACATCTGAGAGGTCCAGACAGTGAGAGATGGGCAAATGGAACCTTGGCTCAGGCACACAGCACTGTTTGTAAGCCCCTTTGTTGCAGCGCTTCCCTTCCTCCCCCCTTCTGGAGACCAGTGGGCTCATTTAACTGGTCGTACTTAACCAGCAGGAAAGGCATCAGGGGAAGCCTCATAGGGCTGGTCCCTACATCAGGGGTCTCTAGGTACCTCAAGCCCTCAGGTAGAAGGAGGCCTCAGGTGTCCCAACACCCACCCAACTATCTCACAGGCCCAGAAAGAGTGCTGATCCTCTCACACACACAATTACAGTTCAATCCACATCCTTTTGTGCTATTTTTTTTTCATCCTCCCTCAATACACCTCATGGGAGATAGTGGGCCCCTGAAGACAATCTTACTCAGTCCTATGGCGCTCCCCAGTGGACCATACTAAAACAACAACTAGCTCACTGGGAGCCAGCGAGTCCAGAGAAGCAATTTTTTTCTCATCTGTTTGTTTATTGGTCAGCTGGTTGTCTATTGTTCCTTTCCATCTTTCCTATTTCAACTTTCTGATTCTTCTATTTTTCATCTTTCTCTCCTTCAAAATTGCCATCACTACTCTCTTTTCTCTTTCTGTTACATTTCCTCCTATTCCTCCTCCTCTTCCCTCTTCCCCCAGTCTAGCCCCTTTCTTCTGTCACTCACTTTTGTTCGTTTTACATTTCCATATCATCTTCCATTCTATCCTCTTATCCCTTCTTTCACTCCTTATTTTCTTTCAATCCTGATATTCTTCTGAGACTCTTCTAGAGAGCTTCATAGTGCTGTGCCTTAACCCCTTGTGCCACCAGGGAGATCCCCCCAAAATTATATTCATTAATATGCCCACCAGTCTAATGAGAAAAGTCTTTAGAGATTTAGAAGCTGTCAAGCACATAGTAAGCAGATAAAAGTTTTCCAAATATACGCTCTGTTGTTTCACATTCATTGACTAGTTCCACTTATACATTTTCAAAAAAAAAAGTCTGCCATCTATCTAAGTCTGAATAACCATAAACCATTTGTCAACTACTCTTTCGAGAAAAAATGGTTTTCTATGTATTTTATTACTTTTTAAAGGTTTTATTTATTATGCATTCAAGAGTTGGGGTATAGGCCAGAGGTGTGGTGGGTGAGAGGATTCACCAGAGACAGAGACAGGATTCACCAGGAACAGAACAGGCAACTAACTGAATACACTGCTGAGGAGGACAGGAAAGGTCTGCTGTGCCATGTGGGCTAGCTCCCTGGTCAGAGATCGAACCTGTGTTGCACTGGCTCCCAAAAGCTTAACAGTGCTGGGGCTTCATGCCTTGAATCATCAGGTAGGCCCAGTCTTCTATTTAAAAAACAACACTTTTTTTTTTTTTTTAAATAAGGGGTGATTTTTACTATTTTATCAAGACATTCTTAAGTGGAACTGGAGGTTTTCTTTTCTTTTTTCCCTTAACTATGAGCACATAGAGCTAAAGAATACAGTGACCACTAGTATAATATGGTGCCCCCACCTTGTTGAGTGTTGAGTTCCAACACTCTTACCCTCCATTACTTCTGCACCATCTGAACAAATGTCAACACAGAAAGGAAAAGAACATCTTAGCAATTCTAGGCAAATTGTACTGCTTAGGGATCTTCTTTAAAAAACAAAACCAAAAAGAACAATCTCTAGAACAATACTCACAGTATCCATGTAAAATACACTGAGCATTTCTGATGTAAAGACCTGTCCATTTGCTATACATTCACCATAATTTACTAAAAAGGATGAGCGATCAGTTTTCTAAAGGGTTGTTATTACATCTGAACAAAAATACAAATGTCCAAACAGTTTATCACATTTCAAGTTGGGTCTACAGCAATTACCAGGTGACAAAAAATTTCACTACAAAATAGATTTTTTTTTTACCTAAAGTGGGGACCTCAGAATCATTCTCCTTGGTGCTCCTTTTAACATATTTTATCAACCAGTTGAAAATGTGAACATCACAATGAACTGAAATGTCCACCTCTTCCCAGCGCTGGGCATCCACAGATAAATATTCAGCAAAGTATTTCATTTCTGATATCAAAAGATCTCGGGGGCAAATAAAATCTTCTTTCAAGTTTTTTGCTTCATCACATACATGGATCACCATGTTTGGCCTTCATAAAAAAAAGTCACACAGAAATTATTATAGTTTTAGAAGAGGAGTCAGGAATATTGACATTTATTGGAAGTACAAAAACACATTTTTGAAAGTTTTGACCACAAATCGGTTTCATAGGCTTCAACATTTTCAGAATTCTTTTTATTTTTAAATTTTTCTCAAGTGTCTTGTTAACCTGATGTGTATCTCAGGTTATAGCTACTTTTAGTTTAGTGACTGATGAATAAAACAAAAATATTTACTTATGAGGAGCATAAAACAGCATTTTTACATGGCAATGGGACATAATATTAAATATTAAAATTTTCCTACAGTTAACAGAGAAAAAAGTTAAAATTATTCATTAAATACTCAAAAAATTATCATGACTACCAAGTTATTTTTATCAGCAAGAAAGTGTTTCTAGGCATTCACTATAAATAATTAATGAATCAAGTAAAAGGATTCAAAAGACTACAGTGTGATAAATTATATATTTAAGAAATAATTTATACTCAAACAATGCATCAGAAAGATGACTTCAAAAATTATATACTCCTTGAATTTACTTTCCTTTGAAATATATATCATCTCAAAAAGACATATCAGTTGTGATCCAGAACTGCCTTATATCATTATAAAAGGAAGAGAAACACTGCCCTACTATATGAATTTAAAGTGTGTTTAATAAAACTTCATAAATTTCTAATGCAAAAAAATTATATTTGAGATAAAACTGGGCTACCAGAAAAGGATTAGTCAACATGCTATCAAACTCAAAGAAATTTAAATACTTCTCTGCAAATTGTTCTTCCAAAGAAATTATAGTTAAAATATAAAATAGGTACTGGCTGGTATAACGAAGCATAAAGTTTCTGCAGCTTTTGGATCACAATATGAAATACTAAATAATTCCAGTAAAAACTTTTCTGGTGAATTTTTGTGTCACACAAACAAGTCTATCAGTTTAAAAACATGAATAATAAAATTAAAAAGTGTGAGTTTTGTTCATGGTAAAAAACACATAACATAAAATCACACAGTTCAACCATTTTTAAATGCACAGTTCAGAATTCAGTGCATATACATTGTTGTGCAACTATCTATCCAGAATTCTTTCAAACCTTTATGGCATGTGAACTATGTACCAATAAGGCTATTATTTAAAAAAACAAGCAAAACTGAAAATATACAAAGGAACATTCAGAGAAAATGAAAAATTTCTATATCTTCAATGAAAATTACATGGTTTACTCATTTGTTAAAACTCATCAAAGTGAATACTTAAAAAATCTACAATATATTGTAAATAATAAAACAATGTAAAATTAAAACTTGCAGTTGACTGAAAGATACATTCTATTTTTTAAATGTTTCTACAATGAGTAATTACATTCAAATAGTTCTATAATTCACATTCAATTTCTTTAATAAAAGTGGCAGATATTTTTCTTTGAATTTTAAAATATACTCTTCAGAGTTTTGTTAATAGACATTATTTCTAATATTTAAAAATATGAAAATAAAATTTTAAAATGGTAAATTATAGTCCAATTTATAAATAACAACATGAATAAGTCATATGTTTATCTATAAAGCAACAATTTCTAGTTCAACACACGAGTTAATTGTTTCAACAATTGCATAATGTTAAATTCCTAAATTGTGGTAATTGATGTGTACAGTCACCAATCATATATAATTTAAAGTTGATATTCATATTAACTCTTATCTAGCAAAGAACCAGCCTCCTACCCTTCAGTTTCTTCAGTCTTTTCTCCACCATTATGAGTAGTACAATTTTCACTTTCTGAAGAACAATTCCTTGTGGAAGCTATACTATGTCTTCCTTAAATACAGAAACAAACACATACAAAAACAAAGGTGGAGGTTAGCGTTTCTAGCTGAGAATGGGTTTTTACTTATTGAATGGTTAAAATGGAAATGTGGTTTCCAAGGCTAAAGATGCTATTTTGTCAGGAGGTATTTCCTTAATATTTCTAAAGGTGGGCCTCCCTGGTGGCGCAGTGGGTTAAGCAACGCACTATGTAGCAAACCACAGCCACTGCAGCACAAGTTCGAGCCCTGCTGCCAGCCAGGCGGGGGACCCACATGGTGCAGCAGACCTCTCCTGCTGTGCCCGCTGCTCCCCTCAGCAGTGTACTTCCGTTGATCTGCCTGTTCTGCTCCCCGCTTTCTGTGGTGAATCCTCTCACCCCCCCCATATCTCTGGCCTGTACCCCAGTGCTTGTATGCATAAATAAATAAATCTTTAAAAAAAAAATATTTCTAAAGGTATTTGGAGAAAAACAGTACCAAAAAAAAGTCCACAAATCGCCAATGTTACACTGAGGATTTAAAAAATACTGATATGGTATATACAGATGGGCTGCAATGGTCAAAATCCAAGAACATAGTTTTCTCTTTCTAAAGCAAATTTTATTATCAATATTTTGACTGCTGCTACTGAGATTAAAATAATTCATTACACTCCGGTGATTTCTACAACCAGCTATTATTTCTAAAATAATTGTAGGAAACATTTCTTCTGCACTTTCACTGTCATTTGAAGCTACTGTCGACTACAAGAAATGGCAGCTATAAAAAAGATATCGAGAGAGAAAAGCAATATCCTCTGATAAAAACAAAAACAACTGAGTACAAACTACAGGTCAAATCCCTTTAAAACTGATGATATAACTAGGTTAACAAACTGAAGCAGTAAATTTTCATACAGTATTTCGCGCTCTCTCTCTCTTTTTTTTTTGTTGGTAGTGTTTAACCTTTCTAGAAACACTGAAAATTTCTTTCAAATATAGCAAAGAAGTTTTTTCCAAATTTTGGCACGATACAAATGCATTTTTCTATTAATGATTACATTAGTCTTTAAGTAAATAAAAGTGATTGCTGTGCGTAATATCTTACAGAATTATAAGGATAAGAACAGCATTTTTGTTTTAAAAATCTTACCTGTTTTGGAAATTGTATCCTGACCGACTGGAGTCTCCTGAAATTCTCCCTGTGTATCAAGAAGCGAGGATTTAATATACAAAGCTAAAGTTTCAACAGGACTCTCTCCAGTAGCCATTAGGGTATTATACTGGTTGTCAACAGGTGAACTCCCACTGCTCTTCAGCTCATCAAACCTTTTTGCGCACTGTAATGATATGAAAGGAAGGAAATGTAGGTCTGTGTTTTGGGGTTTTTTAAATTAAAGAATGAGGCATTTTCTTGTCTTCTATTTGAAGATACTTTCTATAATCATTTTTTGGAAGTGTATATTAATCTGCTGGGTAACATCTAGACAACTAGCACAAATTCCAAAATACAAAATCTCTGACTTATTCTCTACTTTTTAAAAATTTGGCACAGAAAACTTTTATTAAACTACTAACAAAAGAGCAAATTCACAAGTAAAAAAAGGACATTGAACAATAAGATATAAAAGGTTCAATCATTTCAAGCTTTAAAGAAAGGTAAATTAAAAGAACAATGAGATAACATTAAAACTAAAACCAGGGCCTCCCTGGTGGCGCAGTGGGTTAAGCAACGCACTATGAAGCAAACCGCAGCCACTGCAGCACGAGTTCGATCCCTGCTGCCGGCCAGG
>JAGFMF010011799.1:6731635-6751278 GCA_019455555.1 Galemys pyrenaicus | reverse complement strand
GTTCCTTTCCATTAAAGGTTTTATGTGTTTGTCTTAATGCGGCGGATGGCAGAACCCATTCAGAGAGGGCAGGCTTGGGGGTTCTGAGGTGCTCCTCTCTCTGCCCTGTAACAATAACTGTTGTGAAATTTCCAGAATTAGAAAGATGAATGCACAGATCTACAGATGCTGGAAGCAAATGAATCATGAATAAATAAAACAAGCTGAGGGCAATTGATGTTATCAATTGTCATCTAAAATGTATGCCATCCTGGACCTCCCTGGTGGTGCAGAGTGTTGAGTGCTGCACTGTGATGCATCTGTGGCACAGCAATGTGAGTTCTATCCCTGGCCAGGGAGGGCACCCACATGGGGCAGCAGACCTCTCCTGCCTCGCCTGCTGCACCCCTCAGCAGTGTATTTCAGTTGATCTGCCTATTCTGCTCCCCACTCTGTCTCTGGTGAATCCTCTCACCTCCCACACCTCTGGCCTGTACCCCAGCTCTTGTAGGCATAAATAAGTCTTTTTTAAAAAATAAAATAAAATGTATGCAATCCAAATGAGTTGTAGACTTTTTTCTAAAGTTTACTTTCTAACTGAAGCTTCTTATACTGACTTTAAACTAAAACTTTGTGTGCTGAATTATGAACATATTGTTGAAATTTAAAATTTACCAATTTTATACTCCAAATTTAAATGATTAGGGTATCCCATTTTGGGGCCTCCCTGGTGGCACAAGGGGTTAAGCACTGCAGCATGAGTCTGATTCCCAGCCAGGGGGGTGACACATGTGGCACAGCAGACCTCTCTTGCTTCATCCCCTACTTCCCTCAATGGTGTATTTCTCTTAATCTGCCTGTTCCCAACTCTGTCTCTGATGAATCATCTTACCTCCTACACTTCTGGCCTGCACCCCAGTTCTTGTATACGTAAATATTAAAAAAGGGGTACACCGTTTGATATTTCTTTTTATGTTTTTTTAAAGATTTATTTATTTATGCATACAAGCACTGGGGTACAGGCCAGAGGTGTGGGGGTGGTGAGAGGATTCACCACAGAGAGCGGGGAGCAGAACAGGCAGATCAACAGAAGCACACTGCTGAGGGCAGCAGCGGGCACAGGAGAGGTCTGCTGTGCCATGTGGGTCCCCTCCCTGGCCGGGGGCAGGGATAAAACTCATGCTGCAGTGGCTGTGGTTTGCTTCATAGTGCACTGCTTAACCCACTGCGCCACCAGGGAAGTCCTTTATGTGTTTTAACCTCATTGAATCTACTAGTAGATTAAGCAACAAAATACGTCTATGAATATCTGGGAAAACACTACATATTACATACATAGTAGCTAGCTAGTAGTTATGGCTTTAAGTACCTTGTGCTGATGCCATTTGTTATTAATGTGTTAATTTTATGACAGCTAGATGCTCTTGCTAGAAATTTCTGACATTAGAATATTAGGAAGATTACTACATTCTTTCAGTATGAGAGCCTAAAATATGCCAGTTTCAATTGTGCGGATGCAAAAGGATGTAAAGCAATATATGCCACAAAGAAAAAGACCGGTAGGGAATGCAGAGAAGGGAAGGGCTGCAATTTAAAAGGGTGACAGAGATGGACTCATTGAGAAAATGACTCTTGTGCAACGACCAGAAAGATGCTCAAGAGGGCCATGAAGATGTCTAGGAGAAAAATGCTCCACACATAAAAAAAACTATCTGCAAAAGTCCTAAAGTGTGCCTGAGATATTCAATAACTGCAAGGAAGTCAGTGTAACTTCTGAGGAAAGTAGAAGGCAAAGAGCAAGAGATCAGATGGCATAACGCTTTGTGGACCACCATAAGGTCTTTTTGAGTTTTTACTGAGTCAAGGAGGGCCTTTGACAGGGGAGTCTTGATATAATTTACATATAGTTTTATTTTTTAAAGGTTTATTTATTTATGCATACAAGAGCTGGGGTGCAGACCAGAGACACAGCAGGGGGAAGGGGTGAGAGGATTCACCAGAGACAGAGTGGGGAGCAGAACAGGCAGATTGACTGACATACACTGCTGAGGGGAGCAGTGGGAGAGACAGGAGAGGTCTGCTGCACCATGTGGGTCACCTCCTTGGCCGGGATTGCTGCAGTGGCTGAGGATACCGTCACAGTGCTGTGACTTAACACCTTGCGCCACCAGGGAGGTCCTACATAGTTTTAAAAAGAATACTTTGTTCCTATTCTAACAACTTGAACTATATCTGTTTGGTGAGGTAAAGGCAGAAGCAGAATAACAAGTTACAAGTATATGATAATAATCTGAGTAAGCAATGAAGTGGCTTAAATTGTAGGAGCAGTAGAAATGGTAGGTGGTCAAATGCTGGATATATTTTTAAGTTACTACAATGTAAACGAAAAAGAGAAATAAGATTACATAGATTTGGCCAAACAAATGGTAAAAACAGTTGCCATTTACTGACACAAGGAAGGGAATGGTGGAAAAATGTTTTTGGAATGAAGGCAAATTTTTAAGGATACTAGACGTGAGATGCTTATTAGATATTAGTGGAGCTATTGAAATGGCAGGTAGATACAGATTTTGGAATCCAGGTAAAATCGAGACCTGAAGATATAAATTGTGTAGTCAAGAACATATGTGGTAAGCTATGAGACTGAATGAAATTATCAAAGAAATGATGTATAGATTTTAGCATAGACTCAAGGTCTAAATCCTGGGCTCCTCCAATATTTAGAGGTAGGGATATGAGGACAACTATCAAGAGGACTGGAAAGAAGGGGTAAATGACACCTCATGGAAGCTAGTGGAGTATGTTGTCCTGGAGTTAAGGCGGAGGGAAAGATTTTCAAGCAGAAAGGAGTGTTCGACTTTGCTACTACAAGTCAAGTACAAGGACTGAACTGTTCACTGAACAGCAGTCAAGTGATCACTGTCATTTGTGGGGCCAAAAAACTGGCTGGAGTGTGTTAAAGACAGAACAGGACAGCACTGTGGACAACTCTCTCAAGGGTATGTAAAACGTGGTTGCAGAAAGTTAGTTTTGTCATACACAAAGGATTGATTTTCATCTTTATTGCCTTCCCCCTCAAAATCTCACCCAAAGTGACAATAAACAAATGAGAGGTATTAAACAAAGACATAGCGTTAGAGAGAAGGCAATAAAGGATGAGACTTTAGGAACTCAAAAAGTGGTAACGGCGCCTCCCTGGTGTCCTAGGAGTTAAGTCTCAGCACCAGCACTGGCAAAGCCCACCACAACTGCCTGAGACACCTGAGTTTCATCCAGCCAATGAGCTAACCTGCATGGCAGAGCAGACCTCTCCTGCTGCACCTGCTGCTCCCCTCAGCAGTGAATTTCAGTAGATCTACCTGTTCTGCTCCCTACTCCAATCCTTTTACTCCCCATCCAACACCTTTGGCTTGCACCCCAGTTCTTTGCAAAAATATATTTTTTTAAAAAAGTGATAACTTTTTAGCAGAGAGGAAATAACATCTAAGACAGGGTTTCTGATGACAGCAATGAAAACTGTTTAGTGTAGAACCTTTGAAAGGTCCTTTGAAAAGGAAACTTTTAAAAGCATTAAGCACCATTTTTTTAAAAAAAAGGTTTTATTTATACATACAATAACTGGGTATAAGCCTGAGGTGTGGTGGGGATGTGTGAAAGGACTCAACAGAGACAGAGTGGAGATCAGAACAGGGAGATCTACTAAAATACACTGCTAAGGGGAGCAGTAGGCAAGGCAGGAGAGATCTGCTGCGCCACGTGGGTCAGCTCCCTGGCTAGGTATTGAATTTGTGCTGCAGTGACTGGCAATAGCTTGACAGCACTGTGTCTTTAACCCCTGCACCACCAGGGAGGCCCCCTAAGCACCATTCTGTGTAGCCAAGTATAATACATAGAAATTAAGCAAATGAAAAAAGCACTGTAATATTAATCCCAGGAAAACTAGGAAGTTATATAAGAAACGATCAATAGGCAGGAAAGAAACTATATTTATATGAACACAATAATGCAAATATCCTCACTGGCTTGTTAAATATATTATATTGGTAAGGGGGAGTAAGGAGAACTGTGGGATAGCAGTGTAAGTCAAATTCTCCATGGGGAGAAGAAGTGAATAAATGGTAAAATTGGTAAGTCAATAAATATTATGATTAATACATTATTTAGAAATAAAGAAGAAAAACGGTAACTAAACAGTAAACTACAAATATGTGGTCATTTCTAGAGTGAAGCAGCTTACTATTTCCTTATGCTCATTACAATTTGATTTTTAAAAACCATGTGGTTGATCTAGCTACAGAACTTTCAATTAGCTATTTAGTCTATAGATCAAGATATGCAGAAATCACTGCTGCTGAAGATGTGGAGAAGATGAAACCCTCATGTCTTGCTGGTGCAAGTATAAACTCATACAACCATTCTGGAAACAATTCAGTACTACTTAATTGAAATTAAACATATATTCACCCCATTCCACTCTAGGACATATATACCAAAGAGAAACTACCCAACCACAAGGCAGTTGCATTAGGAAGATTTGTACAAGTTTGTAAAAATAGTACAATCTAAATTATAGCATGTGAATGTAACAGAATAATATGTAATCAGAAGCATGTTATATAAAGAACATTGTAAGTCTTAAAAACCTTCTATTTTATGATTAGGGCTAAAATGAGATATACACAACAGTATCATTTATATTAAACTGAAAAACATACAACAATATTATTACATAGTATATCAAAGAAATAATCCTAAATTTAAAAGATGGCTTGGAAGAGCAAACATTAAATATAGTGGGGAAGGAGGAGTACAGATTCAGGCAGAAGATGAAAACTTGATATAATAAAACAGAATAAATGTGTAGTCTTTCTAGATCAATGATACTGGTGTTATTAAGATAAAAAACTAACTTAATTCTGAGCACAAGGATATTTAAAAAACAAAACACTTACTTTATATGAGCAGACACTGTTAAAAGATTGTTTAAATAATATTTCTTTAAATATGAAAAACTATTCATAGGGTTTATTATATAGTAAGTACCTCATGGATTTGATTGTTAGCTAGTTTTAAAAGAAAAGAGTTCATTCTTCCAAATAAGTAAAAAATGACATACTATGAAAGGACACTTCAAAATAATGAAAAAAAAAAAACCCACAAAATCTTTGTTGAATAAATATCCCATCGTATTTTTCTAATTTGGCTGTTCTGGTATTAAGCAAATTTAAAGTTAAATTTTGGGTAATGTTGTAAGTGAATTCATTTTAATTTTTAAGTATGGGTATATCTGAAATTCTAGACTAACATATTAATTCTAGACTACATATTTTGTGACATTTTTATAGGCTGTGAGACATTAAATATACATGGAAGAATTTACAAAGCATATAGTCACCATTACATAATAATTTTATGATATATAATATTTATAGTGTGCATATGTACTTTACATTTTTTAAAAAGCATTCTCTTATAAGGCAGATATGAGGAAACAGAAAAAATGTGAGTTAATTCTTACAGTAAGTATATAGTGGTGTCCAGACTAGAATTTAGGTCTCCCAAAACCTAGTTTTGTAAATGTATACTTTTCTTTAAATCACATGAGAGTAATGCAAACACACTAGTTTACAGCAGTTAACATACACAATATGAAAAGAGACTTTCATAGTAATTTAAATCCTGCAAAGAGAGTAATAGTTTATCTTAAAAAAAAAAGTCAGTCAAGCTTAATATATTTTTATTTGTTTTGGTAAAAGTAACTTCACAATCTATTAAAATTAAAAATGCAACTGCATTCAATTTTTAGGATTTTTTTTCCCATTAAGAAAGCACAAGATGAAAGGACAGCTATATTCAAGTAAATGTATAATTATGATTAACTGACAGACTAAAACATGAAAATTCAGAGTTCTCGTATACTGAATAAAAGTTCTTTTTCACTGAATAAAAGTTCTTTTTCTTTCTAAATTGATAAAATAAATTTTAATGAAAGCTGTTTTCTTATTGCAATTTATCATTTTTTTTTAAGATTTACTTTTATTTACTTATGCATACAAGAACTAGGGTATAGGCTAGAGGTGCAGGGCAGTGTGTGTGTGAGAAGATTCACCAAAGACAGAGTGAGGAGCACAATAGGCAGATCTACTGAAATACACTGCTGAGGGGAGCTGCCAGTGAGACAGGAGAGATCTGCTGTGCCACTTGGGTTAGCTCCCTGTCTACTGCTGCAGTGGTTTCCATAGCTTCATAATGCTGAGACTTAACCCCTTGCACCACCAGGGAGGCCCCTTGTCATTAATTTTTAATTGAAAATTTAATTGGTTGCAGCTAGTAATTTGCATAAAGTAGCACTTTCTTAAATAAGTTCCTAAAAATAAACAATACTGAACTTTTTAACATCACAATTACTGTCATCTAAAAATATTATACTAAAACTGTCATGATAAGAAAGATTACAAAATTTCTGTTTATTTTAATCCTAAATCCTTTTCATAGGATTTTGATAGCAAAAGAATTTTTTTTTTAAAGATTTATTTATGCATACAGTCACTGACGTACAGGCCAGAATCACAGGAGGTAAGAGGATCCACCAGAGAGAGTAGGGAGTAGAACAGACAGATCAACAGAAGTACACTGCTGAGGGGAGTGGCAGGCAACCCAGGAGAGGTCTGCCACACCATGTGGGTCACCTCCCAAGATGGCAGCAGGGATGGAACCCGTGCTGCAGTGGCTGTGGTTCGCTTCATAGTGCGTTGCTTAACTCATTGAGCCACCAGGGAGGGCCCAATAGCAAAAGAATTTTTAGATACAAATAGTTACCAAGTGATATATATTACAATATAACATACTAAACCAAAAAATAAACACCCTAAGTGAAATTGTTTTTGTCATTCATTGTATCCTTTCATCTTCTTCCTATACATCTTTAGTAGTAGTCACAAATTCTTTTTCCAAGACTCACCTTTCTAATCTAAATAGTGTGGACTCAAGATTTCACTCCTATTTCTTCCATTCAATTTAGATATCTCAACACTAAGTGTAGTAATTTTATCAAGAATGAAATTCACACAAATGATTCTCTGACAAATCAAAGTAGAACCTCTAACTGCAGAACAAAAGTGGAAAATAATATACAAGCAACATTACCTCAACTCGAAGACTAAATAAACCCAGGAAAAACAGGCCTAAGATAAACTTTATTATCTTATTTCATGTTCTGCATGAGGTCAAGGTTTGCCTTTTAAATGTTACATATTTTATTGCTCTTTCTTTCAAAAAAGTTTCTAAGTAGCCTTTAGTAAAGTTTGTTCATGTGAGTATATATACTCCCTATATATACTCCTATATATTTCACTTAGTGTTAATGTTCTAGAATTACTTATTTGGTGAACATAAATTATATTACGAAAAATGATAAAAATACTTAATTAAAATCTTCATCAAATAATTCCAAGTTTCAACAATATCTGTAAATGCTTTTTTAAAGAACTATATTCTTGATAGTATTATTTTGTAGTCTGATCGTGGCAAGTATACAAATGTTTCAATTTTATGGGGAAAGATTCAGTATACTGAAATTTAACAGCATTTAAAGTCATTAAACAAAAAACAAGTCAAATAGCATCATCATATTCTAAATGACAAGTGAGCATTTTATTTAGTTTCATTACTAAAAACTAAATCTAAAAGAAAAAATTGTGAGTCCAATGAGATACATTTTCAATATTAAAGAGTAGCCCAAATATGTAATGTAGAAAGTAGAGCTAGGTAGAGCAGAGAATATATGAGAAGACTGAAAATCATTACTGCTAGAACTAATATATCATAAGTACAAACACAAAGGGCTTGAGTCTTGGTTGGAGCAAAAGGAAGCAAATCTTTCATATGTTTTGATTTATTCAAGATGAAAATTAGTTATATTTGCAAAAGGATAAAACGTTATATGATCATCAGAAGAAATGGAAATAATTTGTAAGAAATATAAATTTTAGACTTTTTAGTAGCAAAGAGAATAATCAGGGTTAACCATCAGTCTAGAACCATCTCCTTTACAGTATTTCCAGTACATTTTAAAAATACAATAAAAGGTAATAGGATCAATTGTTGGCGGGTAAAAGTATATTACTGGCTAAAGCAAACCTAACACTGGACATAACATAGATCAGAAAACTTTTATTATTCAGTTCAATTAAGTTGTAAAAAAAATTAGCCTTTGTGCCTGTTCTCATATTATCACTCAGTTTCTGAGGATTTCAATTCAATTAACATAGAATTAAAAAAAATTAATGATTCCTACTGTAGCAAACTGTGTATTTTATAGTTTATCAATCTTATTCTTTCAATAAACACAGGGTTTTAAATAGATGAAAATGATAGCAGTCTCCATAATCTTAAAATCGAGGTGATACAAACATCTCATGGTCCAATAACTTGTAAAATGTAACCAGGTCACTAGACCAACATAGTAGTATATATCTTTAATAATTTCTAGCAGCAAAACACCTGGAATAGCCAATAACAAATGTTTTCATTGGATGTAGATTTCTTTGTAACAAGTAATTTTAAAAAGTACTCTAAAGAACTGTTCAACTGCAGGCAAACATAAAAGATATCAGAGATCTTGCTTATCTCCACTTTTTCCAGTGGAATCAGATGCAACTGGAACCTTATTAATTTCAACAAAAACAGATTCAAAGGCAGCTTCCTGTTCATCCAAAGAATCAGTAGCTGTGGCTCCTTTATTTAGTGTTGTGTTGGTAAAAGATTGTTGCTGCTTGGAAACTTTACTGGATTCCACTGTTTTTCTACCTCTTCTTTTACCAAGAATTTTGACATAATTAGCAGGTATAAGTCCTGTTGTTTGACCATCAAGACTAGCCAGAAGCCAACCACGCACTTTGGGTTGCTGCTCTGATGGAAGAAAAGAGAGCCTTTTAATTATAACATACTTTAGAGGTTCAACAGAATATTGGTAATATTAAGAAAATTATTAAGCAAAATATTAAGTAAATTTTGTTACATCTACATAGTAATGTATATATACAATCTGTGCTGAGGTCCTTTAATAATACTTCATGACAATAATTTCTAAATGTTCATGTTGGAGTTTCTGAAGTAAACACTTCAAGTAAAAAGAGAAAGCAATACCAGTCTCAGCATACAAAGACTAATAATAGGAATGCTTAGATAATAAGACATAATTTGTTACATTTATTGCTTGACTCAAGCTTTTGTGTAGGGATTAACAAAGTCTGAAATTCAAGGGTTTTGAGTTTGAAAGAGATTACATAAATGAACTCTTTTTTTATCTTAGTGAAATATTATACTAAAAACTCTACTCGGTAACCTCCCCTACTTCCCTGGATCTGGTCTTTGACATGAAAGAGAAATCCCAGTAACTACCTCAGAGTTAACTAATAATGACCTAATTCCTCTGTTGCAGTTTTTAATACTATATTAATACATTCTAAAAATTCAGATAATTCTGATTTATTTTAATTCCATTACCTTTGAGAGCTAAGTTTAGCATATCACCAGCACGGAAAGATATTTCTTCTTCAGATACCGCAGCAAAATCATATTCTGCTCTAGCAACTACATGGTCATCCTCACCACTTGCCCAGTTGGTATTGTCTATAAATCAAGTGAAGAATTAAGGTCATTAAAATTTATAAAAGGAAAATATATTTATTTCAGTGACTAATGTTTGCAAGCTGCATAAATTTATTTGCAAAGAGTAAAGCAATAACCCAAAGAAAATCTATAATTAACACTACAAAGTGAATAATATTTTCATTGGAATGAACGTTTTCTTCAAACTCCAAATTCTAGTTCCTTTACTTTAAGCAGGATTGACAATTTTTTTCTGTAAATGATAAGACTGTAAATATGTTAGACTTGCATGCCATATGGAGAAGAAAATTTTCAGTTTTTTTTTTTTCAAAATTCAAAATTAACAATTCAGTGATGTGTGGTTACATCCTAATAAAACTTTACTAATAGACACTGATATTTGAAGATTTATTTATGCATATAAGAGCTGCAGGCCAGAGTTCAGGGAGGTGAGAGGATTCACCAGACAGAGTGGGGAGCAGAACAGGCAGATTGAAACACACTGCTAACGGGAGCAGCGGGTGAGACAGGAGAGGTCTGCTACGCCATGTGGGACTCCTCCCTGGCTGGCGTCAGGGATCCAACTCGTGCTGCAGTGGCTGCGGTTTGCTTCATAGTGCATTGCTTAACCCACTGCGCCACCAGGGAGGGCCCTAGACACTGATATTTGAAATGCATATACTTTTCTAATCATAAATAGTATTGTTTTTATTTTCCTGATTATTGAATATAAAAACCATTCTTAGCTTATGGACTATACAAGAACAGGATCAAGTCAGATTTGGCCTGTAGACCAGTTTGCAGACTCCAGCTCCAGGTAGTTAAGGACCTCTTTTTTTTCAGTCCTTGACCTTATTGTAGCACCTGACACCCACTATGTATCATCCTTCTTCCCCTTCTTGAAACTTTCTCTTTCCACTTCCACTTCTATAATACAGCAACAACATGGTTCTACTTCTGTTCTGATTTCCATTCTATTCCCTCTCCTTTCTCTCCTCCATACAGATAACATCCAACTATATTAACTATCACTTCTATGTGAACAATTCTTATGTTTACCGCTCTTAAAATTCTCACTTAAAAAAAATATTTATTATTATTATGCATACAAGAACTGGGGTACAGGCCAGAGGTGAGGTGACTGATTCACCAGAGACAGAATGGGGAGCAGCAGGCAAGATAGGAGAGGTCTGCTGTGCCATGTAGGTCACCTCCCTGGCTGGGAATCGAATTCATGCTGCAGTGGCTGTGGGTAGCTTCATAGTGCTGTGACCTAACCCACTGCGCCACCAAGAAGGCCCCCATCCTATCTTTTAAAGTGCTTTTCAATATACACTTCCATTTCAACCAAAGAAACCACTAAAGATATTCTGCTCAAACTAGGAAAATATCTTGGGGGATGAATACATGAAAACTATTCTTGGAGAAACTCTTGGAAAGGAAGTATCACTTTCCTTTAAGGGGAGAAATACTAACAGTATCAACTCCCATCTCATTCCATTATTTACAAAGGCAGAGTGCGCTGGATTTTAAACCCACTTTCTACCAACTATCGTAAGAGGAAAACATTCTCCCCATATGAAAAAAGTTTCTTTTTCAGTAAAAATTACATTATATGCAGAAATAACACAATAAGACACCCAGGCTTCTGTTAAGTTGGGTCATTAAGAGATACCAGAGACCAATGAAGGTACAAAACTTCATGTTTCTGATTGTTCAAGGCTCACTGTTATGATTTTACAGTCAAGCATAAACATCACAACCAAGAAAAAAAGAAGGCAGGATTCACAGCATTAAAATGGTGTTGCTGGGGCCTCCCTGGTGGTGCAAGGGTTTAAGTACTACATTATGAAGCATCTGCAGCCACTGCTTCACAAGTTCGATCCCTGGCCAGAGGTGACCCACTTGGTGTTGCAGATTTCTCCTGCTTCATTTGCTGCTCCCCTCAGAGGTGTATTTCAGTCAATCTGCCAGTTCTGCTCCCCATTCTGTCTCTGGTGAATCATCTCACCCACACCCCCACATCTGGCCTAGCCTGTACCCCTGTTCTTATATGCGTAAATAAATAAAACTTAAAAAAACATAAAAAATAAAGAGCTTTTTGAAACTTTCTCAAGTTTCACTTGAATGAACCTCTGGCACACCACACTCAATATAATCCTAACCAAATAATTGATAATTGCTCACAAACCAATTGGTCCATGAGATTTCCCTGTATTTACTTCAGTGGTTTTACCTTCAACTACAGATCCAGAACGTGACTACATCTCAGTATCTTTATCACTGTCATTCTGAGCCAAGGCACCATTAGCTCTCATTTGCATTACTAATGTAATGGGGCTTTTTTTTTTTTTTTTAAGGATTCACCAGAGACAGAGTGGGGAGCAGAACAGAACAGGCACACTGACTGAAAGACACTGCTGAGGGGAGCAGCGGGTGAGGCAGGAGAAGTCTGCTGTACCATGTGGGTCCCCTCCCTGGCTGGGGATCTCGTGCTGCTGTGCCTCGGATGCTTCACAGTGTGGTGCTCAACCCACTGAGCCACCAGGGAGACCCTAATGGAGCTTCTGATTCTGAATTGGTTACTTCTATTCTAACTACCTAAACCATTCTTAGCAAAAAAAGTTTTCTCCTTAACTTTTGAAGTCTAAGTATAACTGAGACCAGCAGAAGAGTAGCATGAGAGATGGGGAGCAAAGTCAGAAGGGGACCCATTGGACTATGATAGAAGATTACTGGTACTTCTTAACATACACTTGCATTAAGTGTGAACCTATTTTTCTAAAACACAGAGTTGTAAATCAAATTGACTTCAAAAATTTAATGAAAAATCTTTTTCTTTTTAAATCCAAAGTCAGATTGTATCACTCCTTTGCTCAAAACTGCCATGATTTCGCACTGCAGAATAAAGGGCAATTTCGTACAAATGCCTACAAGGCTTATAATTTTTTTCTCACTGTACTGTTCCCTTTTCAACTCCCACTTCATGCTTTGCTTCACTTCTACTCTCTCTGCCATTCACATGACATCTCAGACATACTGCTATTTAAATACCTTTGCATTTTTATCATTTTCTATGCCTCAGGCACATCTCTCAAACAGCTGCATGGCTTACTCCCCTATCTCTTTAGGAGGCTTTTCCTGACGGTATGGAGCATTCTAACCCCATATCTTCCTGCTTTTTTTTCTTTTTTACTTACTTGTTTATTGCTGTTTGTCCCCCTAGATAGTCACAAGAAAGGATGCTTTATTAACTGCTTATCCCTCCAGCTTCTCAAACTATCTGACATTAGCAGGCTTTCCACATTTATCGGATAATTGAATATAACAGTATCTTCTAATAACCCAAACATAAGGTCTAGGGTATTCTGATTCCTTCTTTTCTTTTATACAACATAGTTAGCCAGTAACTAAGTCTACTGAATATGTCAGTTGCCCTTAATTACCACTCATGCAGTCAAAAGCAAAAGCACAATTAACTGATATCCCCAAATTAAAAATGACTATTTAAGCACTTTCTACATACCAAGCACATTGTTAGCTTTTGGGAATACAAAGGTAAACGTAACCTCAAATTTTTATGTCCTCATCCAATTTCAACATGTTTTAACCAACAATAACCTATACTTCAGACAGAGCAATCTCTTTATTAAAATATATATATATATTTACATTTTTTTTTTTTTTACAATGTTTGCTTTCTTTTCTCAGGTGTAGTCCCCACGGAATTTCCATTACCAATTCACCTGTGCACCATAGTCCCTTGTGCTCTTCCTGCCCTCATTTTGATCCCTCTCCCTCTCCTGCAGAAAGTCTCTGATTTATAGTTGTCTGTTTATTTTGTTATGCTTTTTAAATGTTATTGTCCCCCTGATCCTTTATTTGGCTCCTCTTTATTCCTCCTATAAGTGAAACTATACAACATTTTTCTTTTTCCTTCTGACTTATTTCACTGAGCATAAAACCTTCTACCTCTACCCATGTTGCTGTGAATGACATTATCTTTTTCGATTACTGAATAGTACTCCATTATGTATATGCACCACATCTTGATCCAGTCATCCCTTTGGGGCATTTGGGTTGTTTTCAAGTCTTACCTATTATAAACAGTGCTGCAACAAACACAGGGGTGCAGGTATCCTTTTGAATTAATGCTTTTGTATTCTTTGGGTAGATCCCTAAGAGTAGAATTGCTAGGTCATATGGTAGTTCCATTTTTAGTAGTCTGAGGAACCTTCATACAGCTGTCCTTAATGGTTGGACCAGTTTCCATTCCCACCAGCAGTGTAGCAAGAGTTCCTTTTCACCACGTCCTCATCAACGTACATTGTTGCTAGCTTTCCTAATATGTGCCATTCTCACTGGTATAAGGGACATATCTCTTTACAGCTCTGTTCAAATGTGTATCACAAGCCTGTTTAAAAACTACCAAAAAACATTCTTACTAAATGAAGATTATAACTCCCTATGGATCTCCCACTATAAGCCTCTAACATAATTTCTCACTGTTCTGTTTCTCTTTAATATTACAGGATGTCTGCCAAACAAATGTCATGTTACCTGCCTATGTACTTTTGTTCAAGATATTCCATCTGTTTGGCAGTCTTTTTTTAAATTCTATTTAACTGATGAAATGGTACCAATCTTTCAAAAATCTAACTCCGATGCAATTTCTTCCTAGATACCAATAACTAGTAAGTGTGAGCTTCTTTCTCTAAGTTGACAACACTCTGTATCAGTTGATGGTGTTAGGACTTAAGAGTCAAACAGGTCTGGTTTTGTTTCAGGTTCTGTCTTGTTAAAAATGTGAACTTGGGCAAATGATTCTCTGAATCTCAGTTTTGTCACTTGTAAACATTTCCTAGGTCTTAAGGTTATTATAAGAATTAAATAAAAAAAATACAAGCTGTTTCTTGCACACAAAAGGGCTCTTCTCAACTCTAATATTCCTTATCATTCTGCCTCATTACACTTCCTATACATCTGTCTTATCTACCTCCACATTAATAAGTTTTGGAACGATAGGGGGAGTTTATCCTATGTGTCTTTGTGTTTATCACAGCATTCAAGTTCAATACCTTATAAATAGAAGTCAGGTAACATGAATAACCAACAAGCTTGTTTTGTTACATATTCCTTTCCCAACTTTGACGTTCTTAAGTGAAAATATAACTGGGTCAAATATTAAATACATATATAAAGAATACTAATTTACAATTTAAGATTGTATATGGTCTTTGAATCTATTTGCTTACTCTTACCTGTTATTTCATCACTGTGGGTAGACAGAAGTTTCCAGATGAGGTAAGGACCACCAAGGATAACAGCAAAGAATAAGAATATTGGCCAAGATTTTGCTGAGTTAGCTGCTCTGTCCTCAGCACCCAGGCATGCCACAGTTCCTTCACTTTCTGCCCATAGGTCCTCATTCTCAGAGCCTCTTCTTAAACCTATCATCCACTGTAACCGTCTATAAAGATACCTTATAGTCCTAACTAATGCAAAAGCTGAAAAAACCTTTGTGAAGTGTATTTTTAATCGGGAAAAGTGATTTGCTACATCCAACACAGCCCTGAAACTGTTATAGACAGCTGAAAAGGTAGCATCCATCATCATACTGACAGAGGCAAATGCATGTACAATACTTTCAATGGACTGAAATGCACCTCTGCTGCTTTCTTCAGCTTGCTGAACAAATCTACTAGGTGGAAGATCATCTACACGAAGGCGGTTATAACCTAACCCATTATATCCATAACTATAAGGGCTATAACTTCCATAAAATGAATTTCCATAGGCACCATATCCAGAAGAAAATGTACTGTAAGCAGGTCTGAAAGTGTTCACATTGCTACTTCCTGTCTGTTGTGATGGTCTTGGAAGAATAGGTGGGGGCACTCTAGTAAGTGTTGGTTGTCCAGGTCTTGTCAATAGAGTGGGACCCAAGTCAGCAGATCTAAAACCAGAAAAGATTCAAAATAGTAACTTAAATATACAATAAATTCAATCCAAAGTAAACACTAAACAGCTTCTGTAGTAGCAAGCATCATGACAGATTCTACTGAAGATGTCTTGGGAGTGAAAAACTAATTTCTAATACCCAGTTTAGACTCTCAGTTTTTTTTTTTAAAAAAAGATTTATGTATGCATATAAGAACTGGGGTATAGGCCAGAGGTACAGGGCGGGTGAGAGGATTCACTAGAGACAGCGTGGGGAGCAGAACAGGCAGATATACTGAAATGCACTGCTAAGGAGAGCAGCAAGCAAGACAGGAGAGGTCTGCTGAGCCATGTAGGTTAGCTCCCTGGCTGGGGACCAAACTTGTGCTACAGTGGCTGTGGATAGCTTCATAGAGCTTAGACTTAACCAGGGAGGCCCCCGTGTTTTTTTTTTAAGACACCCATTTCCCCAGGGTTAGTTACAACTAAATATTTGTCCATTCTAGCATCTAAAATGACACTATCTTAACTTTTAGTTTAAAATAGGTCTTAACAGTCAATAAAACAAGTCCTCCCATAATGTTTCATCTTCAAGAGCGTCTTGACTATTTGACCTTTGATTTTCTATACATGTTTGAGATGAGTTTGATGTTCTATACCTGTCTCAAAAAAAAACCAAAACAACAACAACACACACACAGACAAACAAACCCTAAAATTACAAAAGACAACTGAGATTCTGTTAAGGATTACATTGAGTGTGTAATTTGCGATAATCACTCTCTTTATAATATTGAGTTTCAGCCCATGAGTACAATATGTACTCCATTATTTACATTTTTAAAAGATTTTTCTTAATAATGGTTTTTAAAAATAGCTTTAGTGTCAGTAATGTTTTATAGTTTATTGTATGAAGATCTTTAAGTTTATCCCTATATTAATTTTTTGATGATCCTGTATATGGTGGCTTTCTAAATTTCACTTTATTGCTGTTAATATGGAAATCATAAACTTTTTGTAAAAGGGTCTGTGAGTGATTGTGGAAGTATCACAAGTATGATTTTAGGGTTATAAATTTTAGCAAGTAGATGAATTCATGAATACAGAATCCACAATATAACTAAGATCTACTATAAATGGGAATCATATAGTATTTTATGACTGGTTCTTACACTGGCCAGCCAGAAGTTTTACACATATTGTAGCATGCATGTATCAGTACTTCGTTCTATTTTTAATCAAGTTATATTTATCTGTATGTCAACTGATGGATATTTGGGTTGTTTAAACTTTTTTTTATGTGTGTGTGCTTAAACTTTACCAATTATGACTAATGTTGCTTTTGAACACTTATTTTCAATATTTTTTGTTTGGATACATGTTTTCATGTCTCATGGACATATATGCTAGTAGTGGAAGCTGAGTCATACACTAGCTCTGTATTAAACTGTGTTAAACAACCTGGACCTGAACTGCCAGATTTTTTCCAAAACTATCTGTCTGACATTTTAATGAGCAATGGGGGTGGGGATGGGGTGAAGCTTTCCTAATTTCTCTACATTTTGCCAGTACTTGTTATTATCTTTTTTTTTTAAAATATTCATCCTAGTAGATATGAAGAGGTATCTTATTGTGGTTTTGGTTTGTATTTCCCTGACAGAAAATATCTTTTCATGTGCTTATTGACCAAGTTTAATCCTCTTGGAGAAATGTCTATTTAGATACTTTTGCGAATTAAAAAATCCAGTTATTTGCCTTTGATTTATAAAAATCAAAACATCTAAGTTTTTTTTTTTTAATAAAAATTCAGTTAAGGTTTGCACACTGACTGTATTTGGTTGTTTGCCTTCTCTTCTAAAGTAGCGCAATCACATTTTATAAATGTCCCTGATTTTTTGGGGTGTCCAGTCAGTTTTCTTCTATAATGTCCCACATTCTGGGTTTGTATCATAAAATGTTTCACTTGTATCTATATCCTCTGTGCCCTCAGTTAAATTGAAGAGTGCATCTAACGGTTTGATTAGAACCAGGTTAAAATTTTGACAAGAACAATTCATGGGTGACTTTTTTTTAAGATGTTATATCACATCATAAAAAAATTGAAGAAAACTTTAAAAAGAAATAGTATAGTATATTCAGGTTTTAAAGAAGCAGTTGTGTTCTACAGTTAGAGCAATAAAAGAACAAACAGCACATACAGACTTACGGGACAGACACTAAACAGCAATGCAAAAGGATACTAGAGGAGGAGGTATGGGCCTGCTCGGTCTGGGCCCAGTCTCAGGCAATGACAGCCACGCTCAGGCTTCCAGGAAAAGCAAGGACTAAAAATGCTCCACCTAAATGAACCTCTGGGATATTCCACGTTGGTTCCTAAAAAGATACAAATTTTCTGACAATTTTGGGTTTTTAGAAAATTACAGAATTTAAAAAGGGGGTTGACTCTGATAAGGCCAGGAAATGAAACTGTGTCATTTAGCTACTGACACAGTGATTTAATCCATGATATACTAATCACTATTTTTGTATCTGATTCTTACAGGGGAGGTGAATGCTGAAAGAGCAGGTGGAGGCAACGGGAAACCTACCAAAGAGAACAACGCAACAATTCATACTCAAAATGAACAAACATATCAATAATTCCACACAAGAAGAAATAAAAACACTAAGAAATCAAGCTAACAAAAATCAACAGTAAGAATGAAAATTCATTCAAGGAAAAATTAAATTTTTTAAAAAGATGTATTTATGTATGCATACAAGAGTTGGGCACAGACCATAGCCATGGGTGGTGAGAAGATTCCCCAGAGACAGAGTAGGGAGCAGAACAGACAGATCTACTGAGATACACTTCTGAGGGGAGCAGCGGGTGAGGCAGGAGCGGTCTGCTGTGCCATGTGGCTCCCCTCCCTGGCTGGGATCGATTTCGCGCTGCTGTGCTGCGTATGCTTCGCAGCATGGCGCCCAACCCGCTGCGCCACCAGGGAGGCCCCGAAAAATTAATTTTATATAAGAACTCAGCAATGCTTCTAAATATGTCTAAAAGAGCCAGTATAGTAAAAGCAACAACATCTGTGAAATAGATTGAAATGAAACAAACATGCAAATATGAAAAAAATTCCATTAGAAATCTTAGACGATGCTCCTAGAGGAGCTAGCTTACCACTTATGAGGCAAGAAGAAAATTAGTTGTACTCTGAGGAGCTGAGTATAAATAGGAAACTTAGGGAATTCCCCTTCAAGTAATAGCATTGTAAGCAACTAAACAATTTTCTTAGTGAAAAAAAAAGAAAAGCTAGAAAAAAGGAGAAAATTTTCTATTTAAATTATGAGGACAAGGCACTGAGGAAGTAGAGCAATCCAGAAGAAAGAAAACCAAAGAACCCATTTGAGATGTTTCACAAGGGTAAGCGTCAATTCTAAAAGAAATGGTTGACAAAACAAGAAACTGAGCAAAGCTTTTAACAGACTTCCTGCCCTAAGGAGACATAAATTAGAAATCATAATTTAGAACTCCTAGGGCCTCCCTCCTGGTGACCTAGGGGTTAAGTCCAGTGCTAACCACATCCCTGGCCAGGAAGCTGACTACATGTTTCAGAGCAGCGTATTTCAGTGGATCTGCTTGTTCTGCTTCCTACTCTGTCTCTGGTGAATCTTCTCAGTCCTGCACTTCTGTCCTGCATGTACCCTAGTTCTTCTAGGGAAAATAAAATCTGGGCCTTTCTGGTGGCACAAGGGGTTAAGTCTCAGCACTATGAAGTTATCTTCAGCCCTGTGGCTGTGAGTTCAATCCTCAGCCAGGGAAGTGGCCCACATGGCACAGCAGTCCTTTTCTGTCTCACCAGCTGCTCCCCTCAGCAGTGTATTTTAGTAAACCCACCTGTTCTGCTCTCCAAGGTGTCTCTAGTGACTCCTCTTCACATACACCCCCTGTAACCCCCAGCTGCCCTGTACTTCTGGCTTGTACCCAGCTCTTGTATGCATAAATAAATACATCTTAAAAAAAAATTGAAATAGGGCCTCCCTGGTGGCGCAGTGGGTTAAGCAACGCACTATGAAGCAAACCGCAGTTACTGCAGCACGAGTTCGATCCCTGCTGCCGGCCAGGGAGG
>JAGFMF010011799.1:6705730-6731585 GCA_019455555.1 Galemys pyrenaicus | reverse complement strand
CTCCCTGCTCTCTGTGGTGAATCCTCTCACCCCCCCACACCTCTGGCCTGTACCCCAGTGCTTGTATGCATAAATAAATAAATCTTTAAAAAAAAATTGAAATAGAGAATTTAAAACTTCTAAGGAGGAGGGAGGGTGGTAAAGGTAAGTCTTCAAACTTTGAACTGGGACCTTAAAGGGCCGAATGTTAGGAAAAGG
Source organism: Galemys pyrenaicus (assembly GCA_019455555.1). NCBI lineage: Eukaryota > Metazoa > Chordata > Mammalia > Eulipotyphla > Talpidae > Galemys > Galemys pyrenaicus. The sequence goes on along the minus strand of JAGFMF010011799.1, from coordinate 6,731,387 downwards.
TGAAGTTTTACAGGAAATAGACTAGTACTGGCGGGAACGAAAACCACAGCTTCAAATGAGCTCAATCATGGATTGGATTAAAAGGTTCCTAGATTGTTAGCTCAGAGAGCATGAGAAAAATAAAACTTCTTGTTATAATCCTTTACTTCTGAATCATATATAGTGTTGATAACCTTAGGTTAAAACTTTCTGGAAGAAGACTGACCACCATTATGCCTTGAAAATTCTTAAATTGTTCATGAACCAATGTCTAGTTTGCAACAGAAATATTGGGCTTGTATAATGACAAAATCACAGGTCAAAAAAATATTATCAGACAATATAAAGATCTAAATGGGATCCTAATAATGGAGTTATTAGCAGAGTCTTTAAACAACTGTGATTGATGCATTCAAAGAGGGCCTCCCTGGTGGTGCCAGGATTAAAGTCTCAGCACTATCAAGCTATCACCAGCCACTGCATCATGAGTTCCATTGCCCTCAGCAGTGTATTTCAGTAGACCCGCCTGTTCTGTTTCCCACTATGTCTCTGGTGAATCCTCTCACCACACCCCACCCCCCAACACCTCTGGCCTAGATTACAGTTTTTGTATGCATAAATAAATTACATTTTTAATATATATATTCAAAGAAAAAATACAAGATAGAGATTTTTTTCAGCAGAAAATAGAAACTTTAAGCAGGAAAATTCTAAAAAGAAAAAAAATACATGAAACTATCAACTCAATAACTAGTTTAATACTAGGTTAGGCACAAGGAGAAAAAAAAATTGAAATAGAAGAGAGTTTGTAACAGGGTCTTCCCAGGAAAAGGGGAAGTTCCAAAATCCTGGTTCCACCCTAAGTGGGTGGAGCTGAGGAGGATAAAAAAAATTTCTGCAGAGAGAAGGAAAAAAGGAAGATGGAGAACAGCAAGGAGACCTGGAGGAGGCACGTGAAGCAGAAAAACATGTAAAGAAACTGTGCTTGCTTTTTGGTCTTGGACTGGTTGGAACAAATGTGGGTGAGAAACCCATGAGGTGGTTAGCAATGGCAGCTTTCATCTTAATTTTAATTTTGCTCTTTTCCTCCCAAATTTGTCTAACTCTTTCTGACCCTTTTCTATGAGTCTCTACTAAAAGGTCCTTTAAATGTGTGCCAGGTTTTTGGGCCTTGCTTTGGGCCAATCCTATTTGGCTGGACTTTTACCCTAAAGGAGATAGGTAACTTTAAATGCTTAACTTAGTAACTATATTCTTTGTTCTTTCTTTATTGTACCCTAGTTGTATTAAAGTTCCTTTCCATTAAAGGTTTTATGTGTTTGTCTTAATGCGGCAGATGGCAAAACCCAGTCAAAGAGGGCAGGCTTGGAGGTTCTGGGGTGCTCCTCTCCCTGCCCTGTAACAAGTTCATAAGAAAATATCCAGAATGAAGCACCAATAACAAAAAGATACTTAAGAATGTAAAATATGGGGTTTATAGTAATCTGTAAAACATATATATAATTGGAGTCAACAGACTAAAATGATGATGGGGCAGAAGCAGAAAATTCCTAAAACTTACCTGAAATTAATGAATGGCAAGTCAGATTCAAGCTATGTCTATAAATTCCACTCAAAATAATATAAAAAAAACCACATTGTAGCTGAAAACCAAAAGCAAAGAAAATTTTGAAAGCAGCCAGAAATCCTTTTGATGAAGGAAGATTAAATCTGAGATGGCTGATACTGTCAGAAAAAAAAGAGAGTTAGGGAAAATATAGGTCTCTCGATGACAGTGTTGAATTAGCAGATATATAGACTTCTTGTTTGCTAAATAATAATTGTCTTTATAGTCCAAGAATAGTAATAAGCCAGACTGTTACTGGTAGTAGACATTATACCTGATGAAATGTTTATAATGAGTTCCAGAAGGGGATGGGAAGTCATAGTGCTTTAACAATATTTTAAAGATAATAATTGGTGAGAACTTTCCTGAATTAAAGAAAGACACAAATCCTGAAAATGAACACTGTGGGCACTGAACAGAAGGGAATAATATACATGTATATGTCTTTATATTCATACTAAGCTGCTGAAGGCAGATCAAACATCGGGTAAAATTTTAAAGGCTCCTAAGAAGACATTCTGCTTATACAGAAATAAATATGAATTCAATAGAAAAAATTCTGTAGCTATCAAACTTTGAAACAAAACCAGAAAAGCATATACAGTACTAAGAAAGAAAATGATAGGCCAGTTTTACCTAGGAACACATGCAAAGATCTTAAAGCACCAGTATAGCATTCAACATTATATTTAGAAAAGTAATAACAAACAGAATTCATGCAGAAATGCAAAGATGATTTGATATTAGGAAGTTAACTGATGTGGTAAATAAATTTTTATATTTGGATTTCCCTCATCTGAAAGTAGAGTGTTTCAATTCTGGTATGATTTGGGAACACTGTTAACATTAGATTATATGGAAAACTTTTTGAGCATTCCCAGATCTCAAAAAAACCTACCAGATCATATTAAATAAGAATATTCTACTTTCAGGTAGCACAGAGAAAACTCTAAAATTGTAACATTTCAATAGATGCAGAAAAGTCATCCATAAAACTTAATACTCCTTATAATAATAAAAAAAACTAAGCACAGAAGTTCAGCATAAAATCTATCTTAAAAAAAAAGTAAATGTTATAGTTAATAGTGAGACTTGAGAAACATTCCAATTAAAGTCATGAGTAATAAAGGCTGTTTGCTATCTGATTATTGGTAAACGACAGGACTTATCAACACAGAACCCAAGAGAATTTCAACCAAATGATAAAACAAATTAAGAGTCTTACATTATGCTGGTTATATCTATGTCTTAAGCAATAGGAAAGGACTTGATGGAAACAATTATAAAACATTACTTAGGGCAAAAAAAAGGTCAGAGCATGGGGGACTGAAGTGATGGTGCACTCACTGGTGATATGGTGATGGGGAATACATGGGGATTACAACTGATGTCAAATATATATATATATTTGATGTCAAGTATATATATATAAATAAAAAAAAGGTCAAGTTCCAACTCATTTGGATGAGTGTACGTGAGCTACAAATAAGTTCCAACATACTAAGTTCTGGTAGAACGTCTGGTATTTTTTATTAAGGATACATGTAACAAAGGCAAATTTGAAGAACAGCAACATGTGGAGGGTCTTGAGATACCATATCAAAAGTTATTATAAAGACAGTGTGATGCTAGCATTAAGAATAGACAGACTTACAGAACATAGCAGAGTCCACAAACAGAACCAGATATTTAAGAAAACTTGACAAGATATAGATGGCATTATAAGTTAGTATGGAATAGATTAATCAATAGTACTGGACCATTTAGTGATACACATGGAAAACAAATTCCCTATTATACATCAAAGCCAATTCCAGATGGATTAAAGATATAAACAAAGTATTTGAAAAAAAAATGTAGAGAAAACTTTCTTAACAGTAAAAACAATAAAATGTGGAAATTCTGGTTATATTAAAATCTGTACAACAAAAATGAACATCAATATAAATAAAGACAAGCCACTGGTTGAGAAAATACTGAAAACATATAATCAAAAGGATTAATATGAACAAACTGATAAGCTCAATAGAAAAGGGGGCAAAAGATATCAAGGAAAAACTCAATTGGTTAACAAACATTTGAAAAGATGCTCAATCTCATTACTAATCAGAGAAGTGCAAATTAAAGATTAAAGACAATATTTTAATATCCATTAAACTGGCACACACAAGTAAAAAACAGCACACTGCCAAGAATGGCACACAACTAAAAAAGAACACACTGACAAGAATAGAGACAAACAAAACCTTGCTAGTGAAAACATAAAAACTGGCCTACAACCACTTGGGGGAGCAATTTAACACCAGTACTTCAAGATAAGCATATGCGGCTATGAAGTGATTTCCACTCTAGTATTGCATTAGAAATTCTCTTAGAAATGTGCACAAGGAGAAAGACACAGAACATTTATTACAGCAGCTTTAAATAAGTAACAACTAATATCTACAACAGAACAAATAGTTTACTTTCATATAACAGAACATCCTGTGGCAACTGACATTAACTACTGCTATATGTAGGAATAAGATAAACCTACAATAACAGTGGGAAAACATTTTACAAAGTGATACATACACTTTGTAAATATTTAATTGAAAATATTTACGTTATAAGCATATGTACACTTAAATGTATACACAAAAATATATGTACACAAAATATACACACAAACCTAAGTACTAAAGTATAAAATAAACATTACTTACCATGCTAAATACCAAACAAGGGCAGTAGTTATGGGGGAAAAGAATAATATTCTGATGCAAACCTGGCAAATGTCAGTATTTCTTTTTTTTTTTAAAGATTTATTTATTTATGCCTACAAGCACTGGGGTACAGGCCAGAGGTGTGGGGAGGTGAAAGAATCCACCAGACAGAGCAGGGGGCAGAATAGGCAGATGGACTGAAATATACTGCTGAGGGGAACAGTGGGCCAGGAGAGGTCTGCCTGTACCATGTGGGTCACCTCCCCAGCCGGTGGCAGGGATCAAACTCGTGCCTACAGGGAGGGTCAGTATTTCTTAAAGTTGGGGGTGAGCTATCAATATTTCACAAGCATGTATTTGCAGAAGTGTGATCCTATGCCTCTGAATCATATGTGGTACTGGAAATCAACGTTACCTCTATAAACATTTAAAAAAAAAAAAACAAAAAAAACAGGGGCCTTCCTGAAAGTACAAGGGGTTCAGCACCCCCTTATGAAGCACCCCAGCCACTGCAGCACGAATTAAATGCCAGGCCAGGGAGGAGACCCACATGGCACAGCAGACCTCTCCTGCCTCGCTGCTCCTCCCCTCAGCAGAGTATTTCAGTCGATCTGCCTATTTTGTTCACCAGCTCTGTCTCTGGTGAATCTTCTCACCCCACCCCCATACCTCTGGCCTGTACCCCAGTTCTTGTATGCATGAATAAATCTTAAAAAAAAAATAGAAAAAACAACTATTTCACAATTAAAAGTGGAAAATGGCAAATTTTATATAAACAGATCTTCTAAAGAGCAGTTTAAAATTTTTAAGTCAAAATCACTCATAAAAAATGTAGCTGAAAGTGTCATCTCAGGTTAACAGTATAACTAAACAGTTATGTATCTGTCATCATTAAGTTAAATAGCTACTGTGTCCAGGCATTTTAGCGTTTAAAGAAAACATTACAACACTTTAAAACAAGTAGAAATATACTGCAGTATGTAGGGGACTTTTGTGTCAAGAAAATCTACAGTACTAGATGGTCTAACACCGAGTTTTATCAACCGAATTAAGATATCCAGATCACTCAACACAAAACCCAAAGGACGTGAAACTCATTTTTAAAAAATTCTACTTTAAACTTCTTTGAATTGTAGATCAATTTGCTACTGAATAAAATGAAACAAAAACACAGGCCTTAGAAAAATCACACATTTTGCACCCAAAAGCCATCAATAGACCTCAGATTTAGAAATCCCAGTTTAAAGTTGCTTCTCCAAGTTTTTATCCCAGAGCTTGAGTTATATACCGAAAACAAAAACAAAAACAAACAAACCAGAGAAAACCTCAAAATAGATCTTCGGGGGTTTCACCAACTTCTCCAAAGGTTGTTAAAAGATTTACGAGAGACTTTGCTCCTTATTGAACAAGGGCTGGACAAATGCCACTGTCATCTGCTGCTGACCGAAAGTCTAACACTTCAATAGGGGTCAAGAAGTTTGGTCAAGGTGTCACGCAAACAGAAAGGGGCAGGAGGTCGCCCCCTTTCTTGCAAGCTCCGGGATCCAAAGACGTGGTCAGGAATTCACTGGAAAAGGTCGCAAACAAGTGCCGTGAAGTCGGACACAGCATACAGACTACGAAATTCCCCTCGTAGGTGCCAGGACTCCACCTCCACCCTCTCAAGATTGGGGGCTTCTTGAGAGGGGGAGGGGACACCTCACCCCAACAACGGCCTCAACCGTCTCCTGCAAAGTCCCGGCTCCCGCCCACCAAAACCGCGGCCTGAAGAATCCCACACTCACTGGAAAGTAGGGCCGGGTCCTGCCCCCGGGCCGGCCCCAGGAATTCGGCGGGTCTCCCAGGGTTTCGGGGGAGGCGGCGGCTGAGACGCCATCTCCTCCGACTCGGCTCAGCTCCCGCTGGGCGCTGGGTCTCGGTCGGCCGGGGTACACTGGCACCGCGCGCGCCAGGCACAACGAACAGAACGCCGAGCCTCCGCCCCGCCCACCTCTGCACTCGGGACGCGGCTTTTTTTGCTTTACCAATTGGGAACAGAGGGCGGAAAATGCCTTCAGGTGAGGGGAAACTGTTTGTGTTTGCCCTACAAAGAATTTCCATTCTAAATCTGAGGGTTAGGGCTCATCGATATTTCTTGCAGCGGCTACTCTATCCTAGGCGTCGGAGTCTCTCTGAGGCTTCTCCCGGTCTAGTCCGGTTCCAGCCCAGAGTATTGCCCCATTCACTTTTGCACTCGTACACCCACGGGAGGGGTGTGTGTGTGTGTGGGGGGGGGCACGGCACCAGGGAGGTGTGTGTGTGTGTGTGTGGCACCAGGCCAGGCAGTTTTTCTGATTTCCTTACAAACAAGTAGGGAAGGGTCCGGCTCCAGCCTAGCGTATTGCCCCACTCACTCTTGCACGCCTACACCCACAGGAGAGGGGTGTGTGTGTGTGTGGGGGGGGGCACGGCACCAGGGAGGTGTGTGTGTGTGTGTGTGGCACCAGGCCAGGCAGTTTTTCTGATTTCCTTACAAACAAGTAGGGAAGGGTCCGGCTCCAGCCTAGCGTATTGCCCCACTCACTCTTGCACGCCTACACCCACAGGAGAGGGGTGTGTGTGTGTGTGGGGGGGGGCACGGCACCAGGGAGGTGTGTGTGTGTGTGTGTGGCACCAGGCCAGGCAGTTTTTCTGATTTCCTTACAAACAAGTAGGGAAGGGTCCGGCTCCAGCCTAGCGTATTGCCCCACTCACTCTTGCACGCCTACACCCACAGGAGAGGGGTGTGTGTGTGTGTGGGGGTCACCAAGTCAGGCAGTTTTTCTGATTTCCTTACAAACAGGTAGGGAAGAATTCGCTCAATCCTCTTGAGAGGAGCTGGTACTTTCGTTCTAAAGCTCTCGTTTCCTCGGGGAACAGAATTGCTAGACGCAATAGGTGCGTTGTCTTTAGTCTTCCCTGTCCTCTCGGAGGGCCGGAAGGGGTTAAATCTCAGGCTCCGGCGTGGTAGAAGGTGAGGCAGGGGGACACTGAAGTGGAGGGGTGCGGACTGGGTGCAGGAGAGGTGTGGATAGAGGGGATCGTTTCTTTCCTGCTGGATCGGCTTTGTTAGCGAGGAAGGGTGAGTGAGAAGTTTCTTGGACCTAATCGAAGAAGGTAAGGGTTTGGCCAAAGGGAGATTCGAGGTTAGACGTGGAGTGAACTTTCAGGACTCTAGTGCAGATACATCTGAATGTGTCGGTAGGTCAGTGAAGTTCTGAGCACCTGCTGTGGAAACCCACACCCCACCCTCGTCCCCGTAGAAGAATGCCACACTTCTATGTGGAAATGAGTTTTAAACGATCTCGGGATGTGACAGTCTAGTCAGTTGGTGTTTTGTTTTGTTTTTTCGCATGTTCTGCTCCTTTCCTGTTTGTATATCCAATCGTCGACAGACGGAAAGAAAGTATCTTTTTCAATAAACCGAAGAGTGGGATTTGTACGTGACGTTCGGGAGGAGGTTCTGTTGCAGTAACTTGTCCCAGAGTTTTATGTAAAACAAACATGTAAAAGAAAAACAAAACCTAATTTTTTTTTTTTACTAAAATAACTGTTGGTTTGTAACACGATGCATGTTTCCTGTGTACAGCGTTGTAGTTTGACATCCGTATATGGTAGAGTATGATCCCCACCAAAACTCTAATTTCTATCTCAACCATACCACTGACCCCTTTGTACCCTACTTGTTTACCACCCCTTACCTCCATGACCACCTTTTGTTATGGTAATATAAAAGTCCGTTTTTATTTTGCTGAAAAGCAAAAATCTTAACAAAAGCAACCAACAAAAATCTTACATTATGGGCTTGCTTTCAAAGATAAGTACCATGGAACAACTGATTTCCGATGTCTTATGAAATTCTATCCTTTAAGTGCTGTAAGTCAAGATGATGCAACTAAATTTAGGGCATAATTTAGTTCCATCATTCATTGTTTTTTTTTTTAAGATTTATTTATTTATGCATATAAGAACTGGGGTACAGGCCAGAGGAGTGGGGGGTGGTGGTCCTGTGAGAGGATTCACCAGAGACAGAGTAGGGAGCAGAACAGAGAGATTGACTGAAATACACTGCTTGAGGGGAGTAGGGGTAAGGTAGGAGAGGTCTGCTGTGTCACATGGGTCACCTCCCTGTTGGGGGTTGAATCTGTGCTGCAGTGGCTGTGGATGCTTCACAGTACAGTGCTTAACCCCTTGTACCACCAGGGAGGCCTCCCATCTCTTACTGTTAATGTGCTTGAGAGGTTGCTATAATGTTGCTAGGTGAAAGTGATCGTGAGAGTTTCAATAATCCTTTAATTATTAACACATATACATTGTAGAGGGTTTATTTTGTTCATTTTTTTTCCAAGTCCCTTTCAAATTACTTAGGACAGAGTTTCTTAATTCTCAATATGTTTGGGAACTTCTCAGAGACAAGACATTTTTGATTTTGCATGTTACCTTTATCCTATTGAACCCATTGGAGAAATAAACATTTATCATTCATTCTTTATTTTTAAAAATTAATTTATTTTTACAATGTTTGCTTTCTTTTCTAGGTGTAGCCCCCATAGAGTTTCCACTACCAATTCACTCATGCACCATCACCAAAGTCCTTTGTACTCTCCCCATCTGGGCCTTGATTCCACTCCTTCCCTCTTTCCTGCAGATGACTCTGATTTGTAGTTGTCTATTTTTGTTTTGTTTTCTTGTGGCTTTGTTATTTTTTTCCTCTGACCCCCCCTATAATCCTCCTGTAAGTGACACCATCGGTATTTTTCTTTTTCCTTCTGACTTATTTCACTGATCATAATCCCTTCAAGTCCCATCCATTTTTTTGCAAATGACTTTATCTTTTTCAGTTGCTGAATAATATTCCCTTGTGTATATATTCCACATTTTCTTGATCCAGTCATCTATTTTTGGGCAATTGGGTTGATTCCATGTCTTACCTATTATAAATAATGCTGCGATAAACATGGGGGTGCATGTATTCTTTTGAACTGATGCTTTTTTTGTCCTTTGGGTAAATTCCTAGGAGCAGGATTGCTGGGTCATATGGTAGCTCCATTTTTAGTAGACTGAGGATCCTTCATACAGCTTTCCATAGTGGTTGACCGTTGACAGTCCTACCAGCAGTGTAGGAGAGTTCCCTTTTCACCACATCCTTGCCAAAATTTGTAGTTACTAGTTTTTTTTAAATATGTGCCATTTTCTTACTGGCGACAAGTGGTATCTCATGGTATTTTTAATTTGCATTTTCCTGATTATGAGGGATGTTGAACATTTTTTCATATATACCTGTTGACCATTTGCATTTCTTCTTTGGAGAAATGTCTTAGTTCTTCTGCCCATTTTTTGACTGGATTGTTTACTTTATTTTTGTTGAGTCCTGTGAGTTCTTTGTAGAGCTTTGTGATCAGTCCCTTTTCAATTGAATGGAGCACAAAAATTTTTTCCCAATCAGTGAGTTGTCTATTTTGGATAACGTCTCTTTTGCTGTACAGAAGCTCTTTAGTTTGATGTAGTCCCATCTGTTTACCCTTTCCTTTATTACCTTAGATGATGTGCCTTTAAAGATGTGACTGAGATGTATGTCATGTAGTGTTTTTCCTATATTTTCTTCTATATTTTTTATAGTTTCAGGTCTTATGTCTACATCTTTGATCCATTTCAATTTGTTTTTTGTGCATGGTGAGAGGTAGTACTCTATAGCTTCATTCTTTTGCATGTAGCAGTCCAGCTTGTTCCATAGAAGCTGTCTTGTTCCATTGCTTTTTTTTGGCACATTTGTCAAATATTAGTTGTCCATAGATCTGTGGGTTTATTTCTGGGTTTTCTGTTCGATTCCATGGGTTTGTATGTCTGTTTTTGTTTCAGTACCATGCAGTTTTAACTATTATGTCTTGGTAGTATAGTTTGAAGACTGGAATTGTGATGCCTTCATTCCCCTTCTTTTTGGTCAGGAGAGCTTTGGCTATTCGAGGTTTTTTTGTGGCTCCATATAAATTTCATAAAATTTTGTTGTATTTCTTTGAAGAATGTCTTTGAAATTTTTATTGAAATAGCATTGAATCTGTAAATTGCTTTTGATAGGATGGCCATTTGGATAATTTTAATTTGTCCAATCCATGAACAGGGGATGTCTTTCCATTTCTTTGTGTTTTCTTCCAATAATGTTTTATAGTTTTCTTTGTATAGGTCTTTCACCTCTTTTGTTAGGTTTATTCCCAGATACTTGATTTTTTTTTTTTTGCTTAAATTGTAAAAGGGATTTTTAAAAATTTCTTCTTCTTCATGCTGATTGTTTGCATATAAGAAGGCTACTGATTTTTGTGTGTTGATTTTGTATCCTGCTACTTTACTAAACTGGTTAATTATTTTGATTAATTTTTCTGTGGAGTTTTTGGGGTTCTCTGTATATTATCATGTCATCTGCAAATAATGATAGATTTACTTCTTCTTTCCCTATTTTGATTCCTTGTATGTCTTCTTGTCTTATTACTCTGACTAGGACTATCAGTATTATGTTGAAAAGTAGTGGTGAGAATGGACATCCTTGTCTTGTTCCAGATATTAAAGGAAAGGCCTTAAGCTTTTCACCATTGAGAATGATATTGGCTATAGGTTTGTCATATATTGACATATATGGCTTTTATTATGTTAAGGTATGGTCCTTCTAGCCCGTGAATTTCGAGGGCCTTTATCATAAATGGATGTTGAACTTTGTAGAATGCTTTCTTGGCATCTATTGATATGACCATATGATTTTTATTTTTATTGATGTGTTGGATTACATTAATTGATTTTCAGATTCTGAACCATCCTTGTGTCTCTAAAATAAATCCTACTTGGTCATGGTGGATTATCTTTTTTATGCATTGTTGGATTCTGTTGGCTAGGATTTTTTGAGAATTTTTGTCAGTGTTCATTAGAGAGACTGGCCTGTAGTTTTCTTTTTTTGTGTTGTCCTTGTTCGGTTTTGGTACTAATTAATGTAATAGTGACTTCATAAAAAGTGTTTGGTAGTATACCTTCCTTTTCAATTTTTTGAAAACATTTGTGGAGGATAGGTAGTAGTTCATTTCTGAATGTTTGGTTGAATTCACTTGTAAAGCCATCAGATCCTGGGCTTTTATTTTTTGGGAGAGTTTTGATTACTGTTTCTATCTCACTACTTGTGATTGGACTGTTTAGGTGTTCTATGTCTTCTTTATCTAGCTTTGGATGATTGTGAAGTTGTAGGAATTTGTCCATCTCTTCTAGATTGTTGAACTTGCTCGCATATAACTGTTTATAGTAATTTCTGATTATTCTTTCATCATTCATTCTTTAAATCAAAGGAAAGAAAGCATATATTTAGATAAAACCATTTAACTTAAGTTCCCCAAGAAAATCTTCGATACAAAGTGTCTTTTTTTTTAACACTTAACAGTTTATTAGGGAAGAGGATTTCCCTCTGAGTTAAAGATTAATTCTGAATTAAATGAAATTCTTGACTAAAAAGACAATTTAAAATAAAGGATGAAACAGTTTCTTTTTTTTTAAAGCCATTTATGCATACTAGAACTGGGGAACAGGTCAGAGGTGTGGTAGGGTGAGAGAATTCACCAGAGACAGTGGGGAACAGAATAGGCATGTTGACTGAAATACACTGTTGAGGGGAGCAGCCGGCGAGGCAGGAGAGGTCTGCTGTGTCACATAGGTCACCTCCCTTGCTGGGGATCAAACTCATTCTGCAGTGTCTGTGGATGCTTCACACTGTGGTGCTTAACCCCTTGCACCACCAGGGAGGCCCCACAGTTTCTTTATGAAGGTAATGCTGTCAGGGATACACTTGAACTGCTGATAATTAACCTCTCATAGAATTCCAACCCCTAGTTAGCACCAACTAACTGATTAAATGAATTTGGGGGCATATCACTTAGAAATAATGATGACACAGAGCTTCATTATTTAGAGGGTGTCCCTCACATACTCTATGTAATCTCTTAAAAATGTCTTATGACCTAAATTTACTTAGGCAACTGTGAGTTGGTGTTTCCCAATCCTGAAATACTCCCGAGTCTGAAAATTCTCTTTTGTGTGTCCAGAGAAGCCTGATTTTCTTCTCTTCCTCTGTCTGTCAGCTCAGCCAAAGGCAATCTAGCTTTTGTAGTACTGACTGCTGAACTTATTTTTACGATGAAGACTTCTACTTTTAATTTTTTAAAAAAGATTTATTGTATATATTTATTTATAGAAGAACTGGGGTATAGGCCAGAGGTATAGGGGATGAGAGGATTCACCAGCGACAGAGTGGGTCACCAGAAAACAGGTGAATCTACTGAGACACTGCTGACAGGAGCAGTGGGTGAGATAGGGGAGGTCTGCTGTGCCATGTGTATTTGGTTGTCATTTAGTTTTTTCATCAAAATAAAATTGGTGTGTCTGGATACTGATCAATTTATGTTAAATACTTGACTGTTTATCATGAAGGTTAGTCAAGTTTTATATAATATGGATCAATCTGACTTGCTAGCTAACTCATTTTTAATTTCAAAAAGGAAATATTTATTTATTTTTAAAGATTTATTTGTTTGTGCATACAAGAGCTGGGGTATAGGTCAAAAGTGTGTGTGGGGAGGTGAGAGGTGACGGGGGGATCGTACTCATGCTGCAGTGCCTGATGATAGCTTCATAGTGCTGAGACTTAACCCCTTGCACCCTCAAAAAGGAAAAATGTATTGACTGTACTACTCTGTGATTCGATTGTGTTCCAGTACTGAATGGTACAAAATAAAAAGTGAAATTTCACACTTGTGTGCATTACCCTCCTCTGAAACTTATTTTCCATTACTTTAATTTTTATATTTTGTGGTTATCTTTAGGTATTTAATCATAATTCAGAATGCTAAACTACATTTTTTGACAATTAAAACTTTCAAACCTATAAATTTCTTTCAAGTTTATGTTTAAAGTGCACTTAATGAAAGGGACTATTAACTGAATAGGACAAAAAAATGTTTTCCAAATAAAAGCTAGTTTTTAGTTCCTAAAGTCTAAAAGTTTTTAAACATAAAAGATGCTCATTAGCTTTTCACTTTTTTTCTTTCTTTCTAGTTGTAATTGTTCAGTATGTTTCCACTGACTGAAGAAAACAAGCGTGTGGCCCAGTTGTTGCTCAGTACTGGTACCTGCCCAAGATGTATCTTCAGATTCTGTGGTGTGGATTTTCATGCACCTTACAAACTTGCATACAAGGTATCTTCATTTTTTTTAAGTTAAAAAGATTGTTCTATTTTTAAATGAATAGCTATTCATTTGAGGGCACGTATCTGTCACAATACTACTTTAAATTTTTTAGAACTACAATAAAAAATTATGGGTAATGTTAGAATTGTCATTGTCATAAGACAGTCTCAGAAGCTTGAAGTTCCTTCACGAGTGATTATACCTAGCATTTAAGATATAGTGGGATATCTGGACAGAATATCACAAGATACTACTTTTCAACAGGTATAGTAAGTTGTAAAAGAAAGGAGGTAATAATCCTGAGATCTTTTACTAAGTGGGAATATTATGGATTTGATAGCCTTTTCCCCTCCTTTTTTAAAGGTTTATTTATTTATGTGTAGAACTGGGGTGTAGGCCAGATGTGAGAAGATTCACTAGAGACAGAGTTGGGAACAGAACAGGCAGATTTACTGAAATACACTGCTGAGGGGAGCAGTGGGTGAGGCAGGAGAGGTCTGCTGTGCCATGTGGGTCACCTCCCTGGCCAGGGATTGAACTCAAGCCATGGTGGTAATAGTGCTGAGACTTAACCCCTGGCCACCAGGGAGACCTGCCTTTTTACCTTTTCCTCTTTTTCTATTTGTGTATGTAAATAGGTATTTGGAGCCCTCTAGAAGTACTTATCATCATCATCTTTAACTACTATTAATAACAACAAAAGTAACATGGAGATCTTTGACATTTGTGACAATATACAGAAAGCTTTGATATTTAATAAAATACTTGCCTATAAAATTTGTAACATATATTTGTGAAATACATTTGATTCTAATAGTGATTTTTTTTCGGAGGTATGTAATTACATTTGAATAAATTTCTTTCAATGTTGTTTTGTTATGACATTGATGAGAAAAACCAATCCTGTCCTACTTGGATGAAATCACACTATTTGAGGACCTCCTTTTATTTTAGGCTGCTTCACTTATAGTTTCTAAGAACTGTCGACTACATTAACGTTTATAAACAGTATGTACACACACATACATACACTCAGTTTCCTACAAGTTTTAAAAACTGCTTAGGAGTTATAATACCTGTCTTTTTCCCTATGTATTGTTTCTATTATTTTGGAAATAATTATACCCAGTATTCATTTAGCATTATTATATTATTATATGTCACGTTCTCATCTAATTCTATAAAAATCTATTAGGTAAGTACATACTATGATTGTCTCTATTTTCAGATGAAGAAACTGAGGCACAGTTTCTGCCCAAAGTTACACAGCTGTTAAGTGAGCAAGCTAGGATATGAACTGTCTGAATCCAAAGCCTAGAATATGGAGCTAGAAGACATGGATTTGAATTCCAGTTCCACAACTTCCCAGCTTCAGTTTTCTCCTCTATAAATGGAAATGATAACATCCACCTCACAGAATTTTAAGGGACAATACCCAATAAAGTATGTGAAAATACTTTGAAAACTGGAAATGATATATATGCTATGATGAT
Organism: Galemys pyrenaicus; assembly: GCA_019455555.1. Taxonomy (NCBI): domain Eukaryota; kingdom Metazoa; phylum Chordata; class Mammalia; order Eulipotyphla; family Talpidae; genus Galemys; species Galemys pyrenaicus. The sequence continues at coordinate 6,716,373 of JAGFMF010011799.1, read as the reverse complement.
TAATATGTGTATATTTATTTATACACACTATAACTATAAAATAATAAGATTAATTTTGTGTAGCTCTCCTTACACATTTATTCCACACATTATAATATTTTATTCTAAGATATTACTGTAAGATTTAAAATACATACTATATAAGGAAACTTAGTGTTACTAATTTTTGTTTGTGTAAATAAACACAATATTTAGTGACAAATTTTTGGTAAATATAATTTTGCTCTGTTTTAGTCACATAGCTATGTGTATATGTACTATGTTATATTGGTGTTATACATCATAGATAATAATACATAGATAATATAGATAATAAACATTTTTGTGTGCATCATGATATACCAGTTTGAATATATATATGTATTTCTGGTAAAGATAAAATAGAACTAATTTCTTAATAAAATGAATTAAATTTATTTGAATAAAAATTTTTTTTCCCTTCAAGTCAGTAAATTGTAATCTGAGTGAATTTCAAAAGAGCATTCATCTATTGAGTAGTAAATCCTGTCTAGTCTACACAAAACAGATGAAAAATTCTCTGGGCATTTTAGATGATTGGAATGTCTGAAATGTGAAAATGGTCTCATAAAAATGACGCATTTTATATTTTAATACAAAGAGTGAAAGAAGATAGGCAAACCAGAAAGTAGTAGAGGGCTTATTTCAATTACTGCATGTAAATGATTTGTAATTATGGTTCCAAATTTCAACACTACCAGCACCTGTTTACTTTTGCTTAGTAAATTGTCTTGAAATTATTTTTACTCTAATTTTTCAGATCTCATATTAAGTAAATGTTGTTCATACGAAGTTTTAACGATTGTGATAGCCTAGCAAGGATGGAAATTCAGTTTTTATTTCTATTTGTTAATATTTAGAATTTAACTTTTTAACTGAAACTAGCAAGTGAATCAGCCTCATAATAGAATTACAAATCAAATTAATAAATTTGTTAGTGGAAACTTTCTGTCTCAGATTTAGGACTTAAACTTTACTGATACATGAAACTCTTTTGAAAAAATATTCATACATGTTATGGGAACTAGGTAATTCTCTTTTAAGTTCTCCAGAAAGCTAGTGCTGGCTAATAAAATTAATTGATTGCTCCAAAATATATATAAGTCAATGTTTTGTAAGTCTGTGATGTCATAATTTTCCCCTTAAGGGCATTGTCAAATGGTTATTACTTTTTTTAAACTTCTCAGGAATTGCTCAATCAACTACAGAACTTTCTGGAAACTAAAAAAGATGAATTAATTTTGGAAGTTCCAAATCCACCTCCCAAGAAAATTCGACTACAAGAACTAGAAGATGGGATTGGTAATCTGAGTCAAAATGGAGAGGGAAGGATCTCTGTTACTGAAGATGGAAACTTTGGTTCCAAGAATTCAAATTTAAATGTATGCAATATATGCCTAGGAATTCTTCAAGAATTCTGTGAAAAAGAGTTCATTAAAAAGGTAAATAATCTGTTTTTTTAAATTGTGTAATTTTCAGTCTTAAGACCTAGAATTCTTGAATATAAAGGAAGAAGGCCATTCATTTAAACTTGTTTCACACTGGACCCTTCCTGGTGGCACAGTGGGTTAAGCAACACATTATGAAGTAAACCACAGCCACTGCAGCACGAGTTCGATCCCTGCTGCTGGCTGGGGAGGTGACCCATATGGCACAGGCAGAACTCTCCTGCCTGGCCCGCTGCGCCCCTCAGCAGTGTGTTTCAGTCCATCTGCCTGTTCTGCCCCCTGCTCTGTCTGGTGGACTCTCTCACCTCCCTGCACCTTTGGCATGTACCCCAGTGCTTGTATGCATAAATAAATAAATCTTTAAAAAAAAAGCAAACTTGTTTCACACCGATGGATCTTTAAAACTTTTTTTTAAAAAAAAAAAAAAATAAATGCCTGCTATTCTCAAATTGCTGTTTTACAATATGGTATCTGACAGTTAATAAAATATGCATTCGTGAATTTCAGTAATGAGTGCTATTTACTTGAAAACTAGTGACATTTTCCCCTTGCTATTTCACATAACTAAAGGGTTAGAGAAAAGCTCTCTCTTACTCATATCTGTTAGTGTTTCAAAAAGACAAGTATTACAGCCTTGTAGAAGGTACATGATTGAATGTGGAATTGCCTTTTGTTTCCAGCTGTTAAGAGTGTCATATTTGGCTTTATTTTGTTTAAAATCTGTTTAAAATTATGAAGCAAACTAATAGAAAACAGTTTGGACATTCGACAGATTGTTCTGCAGGTAAGTCCTGTCTGGGTTGGCACTTTGTAATATTGGTCTTCATGCATAAACCTGTTATGTAGCAAATGTAATATTGTTTCATGCATAGCAAATATTTGATCAAAATGTTTATGGGAATTCTCTACTTAAAGATGAGTGTTGCAGTATCATCTCCTAGACCAAAAATTCACACTATGAAGATTATAAAATTTTCAGCAATTTCTGGGAATTTATGTAAGTGTAATACTTTTTTAGGTGTGTCAAAAGGTTGAGGCCTCTGGGTTTGAATTCACCAACTTGGTATTTTCAGTCTCCTTCCCACCACAGCTATCTGTAAGAGAGGTAAGATCATTTATACACATTAAACTGTACGTGAAATGCATACCAGGAATTTCTCAATAAAAGGGAGGTGTAGAAATATTCCTTACCGCATTACATTTTGTACATTTTATATACTTAATGATTGAAAACAACTTACAGCTGCTTAATAATATTGAGTGAATGGATGAAAATAGAAATTATTGGCTCAGGTTAGTTTTTTCATTGCAGGGCTGCCTTTTAGTAGGTTCATGTTCAGTAGCAGACGTTGGTTTGGCATTAGCTCTGTGGGAGGCATGTTGGTCAGAAAAAGAGATTTCACTAGGATGCCAGAGATCTTTTGGGGCAGGTGTGTATATATTATGATGGTCTAGGATAGTATCATTTTAACTATGATCAACCTTATTTGCTGGAATAAAACATAAAAAGGTATCATCTCTAGTCAGTAGAAAAAGAGGGTGTAATAGCCTCTCATGTTTATTTTAACTTCTTTATTAAGTGAAAAAAAATTGTCATTACTGTAACATTCTTTGTGTGAAAACTGACATGAAAACATATAACTATTTTTGTTAATACTGTTAAGTCAAGTATCGGGACAATGACCTGTGGAATCTCAAATTATAGTTATAAGTGCTGAACATACCATTTATATATATAAGCTGTCTGTTCCCTAAGAATCTCAAATTATTACCAGAATATTACATTTGGTACCATCACTTTCTTTGGGTGGTATGTTTATTGGCCTCCAAAAAGCTTAAAATCAATTTAAGAATTATTGAACTGGATAAACAGGTAGAGAAGAACTAAGAAATTAAAAAGAATAGAATGATTTTAAGTAGTATGTCTGGTGATGACAAAAAGAGCAAATGGAAGAATAAAGGGGGTAATAATGATATGATTAGTATTTATATATTTATAAATACTTCAAGTCATTTTCTAATCAGTCATTCAAGCACTTTTCACTAATAGGTTATCTTCAAGGTCCAGTTTTAGTAGAGAGAACCTTGCAAAAGCTAAGTGACACACAAAAGTTGCAGTGTTTGAGTGGCAAAATAGGAGTAAGAAGTATTTTTTCTAAATATGGTTATATATCTTACCACCAACTCTTCTTCTCAAAGTTTATGTTTTTACATTAAATTTCACATCCATTTTTATTACTTATTTTAATGTTAATATTTATCAAATGTTAATTATTTCATGTTAGAAATGGAATATCCTGTTTTAAAAATAGAATTATCTTCTTAAACTCCACTTACTTTTTATAATTGATTTTTACTGCTAAATTCTGGAAGAAATATATGAATACTCAAGTTATTAGGGAATTCATGTATTTCCAGTTTAGTGTGTCAGGTGACTCATTGTTTTCCTTACTATTAATGAGTGATATACTTTTACTAATTCTTTTAAAGCTAATAATTATTCAAGGATTATATAGTTCATATGCAGTGTATATTTTCACAGTGCAATTTTTTTTAGCATTTATTGTTCACTTTGTGATTTTGTTTCATTGGTTTTTTTTTTTTATTTAATTGCCATCTTTTATGACTTCTTTGCAGTTGAGATATGTTGTTTCAGCCAGATGATATAAATTGCTTTTCAAACTCATTAATTTATTTGTTACATATCTCAATTAAAACTTTTTGTTTTTTTTTTTTTTTAAGATTTTTTATTTATTTATGCATACAAGCACTGGGGTACAGGCCAGAGGTGTGGGGGGGTGAGAGGATTCACCACAGAGAGCAGGAGCAGAACAGGCAGATCAACGGAAGTACACTGCCGAGGGGAGCAGCAGGCACAGCAGGAGAGGTCTGCCGCACCATGTGGGCCCCCCCCTGGCACCATGTGGGCCCCCCCCTGGCTGGCAGCAGGGATCGAACTCGTGCTGCAGTGGTTGCCGTCTGCTCCATAGTGCGTTGCTTAACCCACTGCACCACCAGGGAGGCCCTCAATTAAAACTTTTTGGAGTAGAACAATCTCACAGGTGATGTTAGTGCCGCTGGTACAAGAACCACACTTTGAAGGATAATGTCCCATCAGATAATGGGAGAATAAATGAAAACTACAAAGTCTTTTAAGGTTAGTCCTAAATGAAAAATAGGTAACTTTTAAAAAATTTGTATTGCTGATTGGAAGAGATAGGCATGATGAGAATATATCCTAACCTTTTGACTTCAAGTAGTCCAAAGAAAAGGCAGTCAAAGAAGAATGACAGGAATCTGGGGTGGAAGATAAAAAGGACTGAGAGGGTCAGAGAATGTATAATTTAGATTTTAATTCAAAGCAAATCATCCCAACCAATAAAAGAAAGTCTAAAGGAGAATATATTCCAATGAAGAAGTTATGGAAACTCTGTCTCCATACTTGTATAATTGCTAATATGTTTATATTTATTTGACTTTTTCTTTTGTAGTAAGTATTATTTTATAGCCAGTGGCTAGACTTGTCCAGTCAACCTTTATGCATTTCACTCAACTCCAACAGTTAACATATTTTTTTTTTTGCTAGTTGAAGCTCACTTTCAAAAATATCTTTGAAAAGTAAAATTAGATTAATGCAAAAAAGCAGGCTTGCATTTGTAAGGATAACAACTAGAAAATAAAATCTCTAATGAGTAAAGACTTGATGAATTTCTAAGGAAGACTTGGGTTACTTAAAATTATGTTTAGAGCAAAGAAAATAAAAGATGATAAAGAAGCTGAATCTGCTATATGGAACTTACAATATACTGTTATTAAGTGATATAGAGAAAGCTGAACTCTGAAAATCCTATTTTGCTTCTTTCCTTTATGTCAAGAAAAGTGACCTTCAAACTGAAAAGGGTAGAATGGGCACTAGAAAGGGAGAATGAAGCACCACATGATGGGGCATCTCTAAGGAATTCAGGATTTTGGATCTGGATGAATTGCATCCCATGATAGAGTCAGAAAGTGGTTACAGCTGTCTGTGATCTTGGCTTCTTAAAGACAGATTTTCTGAATGATTGAAGATAAATAAGGGCAATTCCAATTTCCAAAGTGAAGAAAGTTAGTTTTGTTAAAAATTAGCTGGTGAACTTGACCCTAAAACCCTGGCACAATTCTAGATGGGGAACTAAGGAAGTAAAGTGTGGACACTAAAAATAAAGAAGATATCATTGTCAACACAGCGAACAGGTTTCCTAAGAACAAATCACGCATCATTTCTTCCTTTTCTAGGCCATCAGGACTTTGATAATTTCCTCAAAGTGGCAGGAACATGAGCAGAGTGTGAAGAAAATTGGGTGGCTTGTCCCTGATTGGCCATACCAGAAAGAAGCCTGATTGGTACTTGGTATCAACCTCTTGTCTCAGACCTCTTGACTCAGAGTCTCTCTAGAGATGGGCCATAAAGACCCTCAGTGACTCCCAACACATTGAAATTCAAGAATCACTGAACTTCTGGGAGGTTTCTGATCTACTGCATGATACTTCATGCCTTACTTTGTTCATATTTTCTATCAGTGATAATGTAATGGGAAAACTCAGTATAGGTGAGTGTGACTGAGAATATAGCAGATAGGCTGACAGTTATAATTATGAGATCCAAAACAATCCTGAGAATATGGAATCTAACAAGATGAAACACAACAGGAATAAAGGTAACTATATAAAGAAAAATAGCTATCAAGTAAAGGATGAGGCAGGAGTGACTTAAAAATTGTATTTAGACAAACTTAAGGGTTTTAGTTAATAGCCTAGTAAGAATTAGAGGTTTGATATAACCTCTTTGGATTTTAATCTAGACATTAGAAGTATAGTACCTGGAAATGAAGGTGACAATCCTGTTTTACTTGGTACTGATCATTAGTGAGTGACATTTCAGATGGGACATTCTATTGTAGAAGGAACAAGGACAAATGGGGTGGTATTTTTATGGTAATATGATTCCTAATCCTCCAGAAACATGTGAATATGTTCTCTTATGTGAAAAAGGGGGATTTAGCAGATATAATTAATAATGATTAAGAACTCTGAGATGGAGATTAAGGACTCTGAAATTATACTGAATTATCTGGATGAGCTCAACCTTGAGTTCAATCACTTGAGTTCTTAAAAATATCTTTTCCACTGGGCCTCCCTGGTGGCACAAGGTTTAAGCACCACACTATGAAGCATCTGCAGCCGCTGCAGCACTAATTCGATCCACGGGTAGGAGGTGACCCACGTGGCACAGCAGACCTCTCCTGTCTCACCGGCTGCTCCCCTAAGCAGTGTATTTCAGTGGATCTGCCTGTTCTGTTCTCCACTCTGTCTCTGGTGAATCCTCTCACCTCCCCAGACCTCTGGCCTGTACCCCAGTTCTTATATGCATACATAAATAAATCGTTAAAAATATATATATCTTTCCCACTGAAGTCAAAGTCAGAGGGAGATAGGAATATGGTCAGAGAAATGCCATGTTTATATGGCTGACCTCTAGAACATTGAAAAGGCGATAAAATGGGTTCTCAACATAAAGTACTTCCCTGCTGACATCTTAATTTTGCCTCACTAAGAACTGTACCTAAATAATTGTAAGATAATAACTTTATCTTATTTTTTTACTTTTAAAAGATTTTATTTATTTATTTTGTGCAGAAGAACTGGGGTATAGGCCAGAGGAGACAGAATGGGTAGCAAAGCCGGCAGATCCACTGAAATACACTGCTAAGGGGAGCAGCAGATAAGACAGGAGAGAGGTCTGCTGTGCCGTATGTGGGTCACCTCCCTGGCCGGGGATTGAAGTCAGGATGAAGCAGTGACAGTGATGAGACTTAACCCCTTGCCTTTATCTTATTTTAAACCAGTAAGTTTCAGCAATTTGTTATAATGTTAGAAAATAAATTCACATTTAGAGATGGGCTTTCAGAGTGGTGGAGACATCTAAAACCATTCATAGTAGCACTACTGCAGGGACTTGACTGATTTTATTTGGAGAATAGATGATTCAGTGGGATGAATTTGCTCTCCTTAAATATTTGTAGGACATCTGTGGTGGCAGGATGGCATGGGGCAGGTTTTTGATGATTCTGGCAGACGGGTAAAGGAGGAGTCCTGGAACCCTAAGTGGTTATTTCAGGCTTTTATTACATCAGGTACGTGACCAGGTACACGGCAGGCACAGGGGCCGGGGGCCAGGAGGCTGGCAGGCCTCTTAGCCCTCTGCACATCTTCACTCTCTGGGCTCTCTAGCCTCTCGTGCTTCTGTTGCTGCTTCTGCTCTCTCCTGCTCCTCTGCTGATGTCCTAGTGACGCCGCCTTTATATGCCCGTGTCTAAGCCCAGGTGCTCCCACTTGCGCATGCCCACTTAGGCATGCGTTGCAGGACCGTGGGTGTCCATGGTAGACGCCATGGCAGGAGGGCAGAAAAGCCTGATCACTTTTCCATTTACCCTAAAACATCCTTATGAACAGGGGTTTTCTGCTATAGAGACAGAATCAAGAGAGAAATAATTTTCAGGTATAAAGGGTTATCCATATAAAGAAAGACTTTAGAGATGATGAGTTCCTTATTATCATTACCAGACTATAAGCTGAGACTGGGCAAAAACCTGACAGAGATATTAGCCTAAATTTGCATTTATGGGAAAAGAGTGTTCCTTTAAGTCCTTTTAAAAGTAAACACTTCACTAGAAAGAAAAGGAAAAAAATGTCAGGTGGTTTCACTTATAGGAGGAATGTAGAGGCAAAAAACAAGGGGGCCCGCCCCGGTGGCACAGTGGGTTAAGCAATGCACTATGAAGCAGGGAGGGGACCCACATGGTGCAGCAGACCTCTCCTGCCTCCCCTGCTGCTCCCCTCAGCAGTGTGTTTCTGTCAATCTGTCAGTTCTGCATCTTGCTCTGTCTGGTGGATTCTCCCACCACCCCCACACCTCTGGCCTGTACCCCAGTGCTTGTATGCATAAATAAGTAATCTTTTAAAAAAAAGAAAAAAAATAAACTTTAAAAAAAAAAAGGGGACTAAGGAAAAAAATCAATTACAATAAATACAAAATCAAAATCAACAGACAACTATAAACCAGAGACATTCCCCAGGGGAGGTGGAGGGAGAAAGAACAAAATGGGTGGGAAGAGCACAAGGGACTATGGTGATGGTGCACGGGTGAATTGGTGATGGGAATTTCACAGGGACAAGAAATATATACTGTACAAAAATGAAAAATAAAGTATTAAAATAAAAGTAAACAGTTCAAAAAGTCCTATTCTTTTAGGTTTATCTTTACTAGTAGGTTCCAGTAGAGGGCAGTGTTGTACCATCAGTTAGGCTTATTGGCCCCTCAAGGAAAATGTTTGGGAAAAGTTTGCTTGCTCTATTGGCTTTATTTATTTATTTATTTATTTATTTTAAAGATTTATTTATGTATGCATACAAGAGCTGGGGTACAGGCCAGAGGCGCAGGAAGTGAGAGGATTCACCAGAGACAGCGTGGGGAGCAGAACAGGCAGACTGACTGAAACACACTGTTGAGGGGAGCAGCGGGTGAATCAGGAAAGGTCTGCTACACCATGTGGGTCCCCTCCCTGGCCGGAGGCAGGGATCGAACTTGTGCTGCAGAGGCTGTAGTTTGCTTCATAGAGCGTTGCTCAACCCACTGCGCCACCAGGAAGGCCCTCTATTGGCTTTAAATGGATATATTACTTTTTAAATGTTACTTTGATTTTGTGAAACTTTACTTTTTGATATGCAACCTTCCCCCTTTTTCTTTGTTATATGTTGCAATATCTATGTTTTCCATTAGGTCTACATAGCTCTAGGAAAACAGCCAAAAATAAAAGCAGAACCATTTCTGTGATAGAATGTATTTACAAAAATTGTCTGTTCTTAAATTCTGACAAAATGGCAATTAAAAGTCTTTGGATTCTTAACCAGTTTGGGATCATAAATCTCATTAAGAATCTGGGGGGAGGGGCCTCCCTGGTGGTGCAGCGGGTTAAGCAACGCACTATGAGGCAAACCGCAGCCACTGCAGCACGAGTTCGATCCCTGCTGTTGGCTGGGAGGTGACCCACATGGCGCAGGCAGATCTCTCCTGCCTCGCCTGCTGCTGCCCTCAGCAGTGTATTTCCATCGATCTGCCTATTTTGCTCCCTACTTTGTCTCTGGTGAATCCTCTCACCTCCCTAGACTCTGGCCTGTAGCCCAGCTCTTGTATGCATAAATAAATAAATCTTTAAAAAAAAAAAAAATCTGGGGGGAGACGCTCTGTCTGGTGAGTCCTCTCACCTCCCGCAACTCTGGCCTGTACCCCAGCTCTTGTATGTATAAATAAATAAATCTTTAAAAAAAAAAAAGAATCTGGGGGGAGAAAATCAAACCAGAATGTAAAGAAAGCAATGCATTTCTTATCTTAAAAATACATATATTCAGAAATTTGCATGTACTTATAGTTGCCTCCTAAACTCCTAGCCATTTATCTGGAGTTTTTCTTAATTGGATATGCCAGTAGTTTTCCCCTCCTGTAAGCAATGATGTATTTACTTTTTCTGTGTTTTTTTCTAACTGTGTTTAGCTTGATAGACCAATCTGATGAAATTGCTTTCATTTTTAAGTAGAGAGAGCTACACCTTTAAGTTCATGTTGTGTGTGCAAGCCTGAGATAACTTTCTTCATTCTTTAATCTGACTCTGACTTAGCATGCGTATTTTCTGCAGTTTATCTTCCATGACTTGTCAATTTCTAATTTCTATGAAAAGCACCCTACATAAATCAGTTTTTGTTCTTTAGCACCCATCATTTAAGGCCAACTCCAAGTTTATTTTTTTTAAGATTTATTTATTTATACACACAAGCACTGGGGTACAGGCCAGAGGTGTGGGGGGGTGAGAGGATTCACCACAGATAGAGCAGGGAGCAGAACAGGCAGATCAACCAAAGTACACTGCTGAGAGGAGCAGCGGGCACAGCAGGAGAGGTCTGCCACACCATGTGGGTCCCCCGCCTGGCCGGCAGCAGGGATCGAACTCGTGCTGCAGTGGCTGCTGTTTGCTTCATAGTGTGTTTCTTTTTTTTTTTTTTAAAGATTTATTTATTTATGCATACAAGCACTGGGGTACAGGCCAGAGGTGTGGAGGGGAGGTGAGAGGATTCACCACAGAG
>JAGFMF010011799.1:6677066-6705629 GCA_019455555.1 Galemys pyrenaicus | reverse complement strand
TCCCCTCCCTGGCCGGCAGCAGGGATCGAACTTGTGCTGCAGTGGCTGCGGTTTGCTTCATGGTGCGTTGCTTAACCCACTGCACCACCAGGGAGGCCCCCATAGTGTGTTTCTTAACCCACTGTGCCACCAGGGAGGCCCTCCAAGTTTACTTTAATTGACAAACTTTTTAGCACTTAATAAAGAATTCTCAGAATTTGTAGCCTGATTTTTGTTTAGGTTTAGTTGACTGGAACTTGCTTCAATCCCTATGTGATCCACTTATCCATGCAAAGCATATTTTTTACAAGACTGCTGAATAAGACATTGAAAAATATGCAGAAATATAGAGATCACTTTATCTGCCTCTGAAGGGTATTTCAAGAAAATCTTCATTGATGGGTTGGGGAGATAGGAGGTGGCTACTAACCTTGCTGTGTTTTGCATACACAGACTGCAACGCTTAAAACCCTTCACAATACATGCAGCAACTCAAACCCTTTTTCCTGATAAAAGGCAATTCTAATAGCATGCCCATGTGAGCACACTATAGGTGTATGAAAGGCTGCAATATTAGAATCATAGAATCAAGGATTTGTGGGCGACCTTAGTGATCATCTAGAATGAGTTCATTTAGCTTTTTATGGAACTTGTTGAAAAATAATGATATGTAAATGGTTGTGATTTGTCAGTGCTCTTACCACCTCCTCACCCCAGGTATAAATCCATTTACACCAATTGAGAGTCTCTGATCAAGACATTCTCGATCAGAGGTTAGGGGTCCCCAACCTTTATATGTAAGGTGATTTCCTTTTAGTCTCTGAAGGTTTAATGAATCCCCAATATTTTTGTATTGGATAGACAATATAGTTGTATGATTTTTTTTAAAACCACACAGATTGGGAACACTTAATCATCTCATCCTTATTTGAGGAGGAGAAAACAAGTTTGCCAGGTATATCAGTCATTGGAATTTGAGTATGCCTCCCTTCATGCTTTGTTTGCTGGTTTTTAAATTACACATCTCTCCACCTTTCTTATGTGTGCTTTATCTTTTTTTTTGAAAGATTTTATTTATCTTTACATAGAAGAATTGGGGTACAGGCCAGAGGTGCAGAGGGTGAGAGAGACAGAGTGGGGAGCAGAACAGTGGATCTGCTGAAATACACTGCTGAGGGGAGCAGCGGGTGAGACAGGAGAGGTCTGCTGCGCCATGTGGGTCAGCTCCCTGGCCTGGGATCGAACTCGTGCTGCAGTGGCTGCTGATGGCCTCATAGTAAAGAGACTTAAAACCTTGTGCCACCAGAGGGACCCCTTATGTGTGCTTTGTTTACCTAACTACCTTTACTCATAACTCTTGCTCCACTTAGTAAGCCCCATTCTAGAACATAACTCTAAGGAACACGTGATTACCAGAATTATGAATCCAGGCAGAGCTGCTTTGTCATGGGGAACATGGGACTAGAAGTGGGAGCAGGTTCAAAATTCTGTTACTTGATATGTAACTGGCACATATTACAAGGGAGAAACAATGAGTGATGTGATTAGTCAAGATCTATAGAGAAGTGGGTTCTATAGAGAACCCACTTCGTGGATAGGACAGGTAGTCAGAAGTCCAGTTGTCAAGGAGTCTGACATCACCACTCTGCTTTAGACTAAGTAATTCTGACCTACTAAGATATGATTGTTTTTGAAAAATCATTCATAATGATAGCAATATATAGATATAAAGTGATAGTTTATATGTAAAACAGTAATTTCACCACAATTATTCTTATGTTTTAGGAGGAATAAGATAAAACCTCTTTAAGGAAAACAATGAGTAGTACTTGCTACCGATTATTATTTGTGTGATAGTTATTGCATGTTCTCTCATTTAATCATCATAGCCATTTGAATAGGTAGTGTTATTATCCCTATTTTATAGACGATGAAATCGAAACTTAAGTTGCATCGCTAATAAATAGCAGAGCTAGGATTTGAACTCTCTGTCCAACTGTAAAGTTTATGTTTATCATTATTACTGTCCCATACTGCCTAATTATGATTTCAAAAATAGGTTATTATGTTTCTGTAACTTAGACTGGTTTTGATCCTTCCTTGGCTTAATACGAGTGATGATAAACCATCAGTCCATTTGGTGATTCTCTAAAATTGCAACTTTGAAGATAGAATAAAAATTACATTTTTAGCACTTTCTCACCACACTTGTGTTCAAGTTTTGTTATCAAAACTTGTTATTCAAACTTGCTCAAGTTTGAAACAGGGGCAGAGGAGGGCTCTGAGGCCAGAGAGCCCCCAAAAGCCACAAAAGGCCAAAAGGCTACAAACCAGAATCAAGGGCTCTAGCAACAGGGGTTATAGCCTAATAGGACAGTGCCCGATACAGGTCACCGTCTATAGGTTCTTACCCATGTGCACAATTGCAAGAGACCTCAGGCTACAGGAACAACAATCAGGGTGTTTATTTACAAATGGGAAAACAAAAATTCTTACGTATCCATAAGAGGTTGGCTGCTTCATCCAGATAGCACCAGTGATGGTCATTACCGGTCACCAGGAGTGCTGGGCAGCACTGGTCAGTTGTGATGACCACTACTTGTCCTGCAGAGGCGGTGTCAGAGACATCCAGTGTTAACAGCTTTTATGAGTTGTTAAGTTATACTAACGACGAACAGCTCTTTGAGACACCAGGCCCAGGGCCTTTGGTGCGCCTATCAGTCAGTGTCAGAGACAGGACTGAGGCCCAGTCTCTGCAGAGTCCTTCAGCCTCTCTGTCCTCCTCAGAGGGCAGTTGCTGGATGCTTCCCTCCTTTCCTTGGAAGCTGGAACCGTCTTCTCCTCTTCAGGGCTCTCCTCTTCCTCTGTAGGGCTCTTACTCAGGGCTGTCGCTCTCTGGATCCCTTCTTCCTCTGGGCTGCTACTTCTCCGAGCGCTTCTCCATCTGCTACTCTGGTGCACTCTCTGTGTGCCTCTCTCTGTGTCTGATGATCTTGTGTTCCAAGGCGCCCTCTGACCCTGGCTTATATCCACTTTCAGGCTGCCCTCCCCACAGTGATTAGACCATTTTTCAATCCTGCACCTGATTGGTCTATTCCATAATGCAGGAAGTGCACTTTGCATAAAAGTGCTCTGCCACCACTGACCTGTGATGAGAGGTGGAATCCTGGCAACAAAGCATCAATCAACTCACAGCTCACCTCAGTATCCAGGAAGTACACTGCTACATAAAAGGCATCTGAGGAGCGACTGCCACAACTAACTTGTAGTGGAGCAGCACACCACTGCTCCTGCCTGTTGCAGTCCGGTAACAAGTTGACCAGAATAGGTGCAGAGGAGGCTTTGAATCCAAGATCTTATTAACAGTAGCTCTCTTAAAATATAGGAACTTCCAGTCATTTTGTTAAGGAGCTACTTTTGATTTTTCTTTGATCTTGTGGAGATTGGTATGTGTGTGTGATATTGAGTTATAAAGTTGAAGTTCTATAATTGACTCCTAAGTGGAGGTGGGAATGCTGGTAAGGCTTTCAGCTGTGTCCTTTATCATGGATATGCCCAAATGTCCAAGAAGGAGGGAGATGGTGGCAGCTGCCACCTTAAAGTCAGACACATCCACCTTCATCATTAACTGGTCAGAAACCTTTCTTGCGGAGTAGAACTAATACTTTCTTCCATTTAAGAGAAAGCAAAGTCAGCTAATATTTTTAGACCAAGCAGGTTTGTGTTAAGTGTTGATTATGGTAGTGCTATAGCATTTGTTTCTCTTTTTTTAAAATTAGGCTGTACTACTTAAAATACTGAAAGTTATCTTTAAAACTGAGTCCGTTTTCCCTTAATGATAATACAGAATCAATACTGGAAACTGTTTTGTAGCGTTGATACCATTTAATGTCCCATCTAGAAATGTTTTATTTGAGCATTTGTTTCTAAGAATAACTGAGTATCTTTCTCCTTGCCATTATTATTATGCAGTTATCCAGATTTTTATAAATGAAATAATTTTTTTCAACTAATCAGGACTCTCATTGTTTATAAAACTCAGTGCAAAAATCTTCATGACTCTTGGATTGTCATTTCATAGTGCTACTTCTCTTTTTGCTGCTTGTAGTTTTTTGTTTAACCATTAGCTGTATGACAGTCTCTATAGCCATGGCAGGAGAGCTCAGAGAATGTACTGGCAGAAGCAAGTGCGCATCTTTTTTATTAAAAATTTAAAAATATGTACATATATAGCAAAGTCATATATTTTCATCAAAACATAGTTTAGGATCGGTCCTCCCTGGTGGCGCAGTGGGTTAAGCAACACACTATGAGGCAAACCGCAGCCACTTCAGCACGAGTTCGACACCTGCCCGCCGGCCAGGGAGGGGACCCACATGGCGCAGCAGACCTCTCCTGCCTCAGCCGCTGCTTTCCTCAGTAGTATACTTCAGTCAGTCTGCCTGTTTTGTTCCCTGCTCTGTCTCTGGTGAATCCTCTCACCCCCCCCACCCCCACACACACCTTTGACCTGTACCCCAGTTCTTGTGTGCATAAATAAATAAATCTTTAAAAAAATAGTTTAAAAGCTATTTATATAAGCAGTGTTAAAATATCAATATGGTTTATTTATTAAATCCTTGATTATCTTTTCATAAATAGAGGATTTCTCCCCTCAGATACTGTCACCATAGTGACAGTCACCACCACTTTGGTGGTGAGGAAGAAATTTATTTTTGGGACTTTTTTTTTTTTAAAGATTTATTTATTTATGCATACAAGCACTGGGGTACAGGCCAGAGGTGTGGGGGGGGGAGGATTCACCACAGAGAGCGGGGAGCAGAACAGGCAGATCAAGAAATTTATTTTTATAGCCTAATTGTTTTGTTGTAGATTCCTTAGGATAGTTCACAATATGATTATTTTGTTAATAGTTTTTTTCTTCAGTTGATATCTTTTCCTTTTGATTTAACAAAGTTTCATCAAATTGGTACTTGTACTTTTCTGGAAACTGCAAGGAACCTAGAACACTTTAACTCCAGTTATTCCTTTATTTACATGTCATCGTGTATATTTTCATTTTTCACATATTTATTTCTCACATTATTATTTTTAGGTGAGGAAAGGTATCGTTATGTCATACTCTCCGTGCTTGTGTATACTCAGTGAAGTGCTACTGTCCTAAGTGTGACTTATGACCTCCAATCAGAAGACCCTCATTTTACTATAGCCAGAAAAATTGTCTTTTCTTGGAGTTAAGGAGAGGCATTCCCCTGGCTGAGTGGAGTGGAGTGAGGAAGTTGAAGATCTGCCTCTTTTTCAAACAGATCCTCAGTCAATAATCTTTATTTTGCTCCCCCTACTCCTACTTCTGAATTTTTTTGGTGCTATTTTTCCCAGACACTGTTGTAGTGTACAGTTTTCCCTGCTCCCAAATTTAGAATTCAGCTTTCTGGAGGTCTGCTAAGTCCAAGCCACTCTTCTACTTTCCAGCTTCCAAACTGTTGCTATTTCATGCAGTCTCACTGTCCCCCTCCTGGTAGATTTTATGTACTTTTAACAAATCTCTTTAATATTGTTTTAGAGAATTAGCAAAAGTTCTTGCCTAAGTTTGACCTTCCCCTTTTATCCAGGAGTCTAACATATGTGTTTACTTTTAAGATATAATGTTTGTATTTTAATGGTTACATTATTTTTATTTAATGCATTAAATTACCAATGTGTAACATCTTGTTTCTTTTAGCTGTGCTTTATTGTACTGTAACAATCCCAAAGGAAATCTATCAATTTATTTAAAAAATTTAATTATATGAAAGAAAATGAGAAGAGAACATGTAGAGTTTATATTCTTTTGGGGCACTAATAGTAGGATTCATACCTAATAGTGACGCTTAGAATGTTTGTAAGATTTTGCAAAATGACTATTGATCTGAGCTATACAGCGGGGAGGAGAAGGGAGAGGGATCAAAATGGGGGCGGGGGGGGAATAGCATAAGGGACTATGGTGATGAGTTACAGATGCTATGGCTGTGGGAGAACTAAGGAGACTACACATGAAGGGAGAAATAAGTATTGTACAAAAATGAAGATGTAATAAAAAAAGACCAATGTAAGTTTTAAGGTTACATAATGGAGAAGAGGGGAAAAATCAGACTTCTGACTATATTTAATAATCATGAGATCATAAACCTAGTCTAATCTGTTTAGTTATTTTAGTTTCTATTTTAATATTATATTGCACAAAATTATTGGTGGTATATGACTCGTTCATCATACTACCATTCTCTAGAAATTTCCTTGAAATGTCCCACTCACCAGAGCTTTGTCATTAGATCTTACCATTAGTTATTCTTAGGAATCCATGGTTCCTTTTTTCTTCTTTCTGTCTCATATTTTTTACTTCTTTTTCTTTCTCTCCCTGCCTTCTCCACCCTTCCTCCATCCTCCCTTCTCTCCCTCTCTTCTTTCCTTCTTTCTTAATACTAAAGCAAGGCGTTCTAATAAGGTTATCGACAGGATATAAACTAGACAGGATTTAGTGGCCAAAGGCCTTTCTCCTTTCTCCAGTATCTTACAGCGTTTTGGTGTTGAGTGTAGTTTGATCTGCCTTGATCATTTGCCCTAGGTCTTGCACACCTGTTAATAAGCACCCATAGCTAGAAACTGCAAATAATATTCCATTCTCAGATTCACACAAAATTTTAAAAATAGCAATTGCCTTAAACTAAAACTAGACTGAAAGACTAAAATTAGAACTGAAAGTTTGGAAAGGGCAGAGCTTGAAGAAATCCCCTTTTTGGTTAAATGTGCTTTAAGAAGTATCTTAATATATTTTTTGAATTACCAAACAGAGTTAGGAGACCTGTATTATAAAAACAATATCTTTGGAAGACTATTTCATTTAAGTTTCCAATTACCTGAGAAACAGTAATCTCTGTTTTGTGGGTGAGGAAATGAGCTAAAAGGGTATTTAACAAATCACTTGCTGCTAAGTAGGAAGACAATTTGAACCTAGTTCTCCTTTCTCAGTATCTCATGCTTTTTCCAGAATACTTTAGAGAACCTCTTTCCCATTCTGGTTCTGATACCATTTAGGCAAATCTCTGGAAAGAAAAGATGGTGACAGGCACACTAGACCTTAACAGATCAGAAAAGTTTATCATTTATTTGGAAAGATTTTGTTTACAGTTTTCGGTGCTTTGCTTTGATAAATTTAGGAAGAAGTAATGGTTTGATGTTTAACTTGTTTTTCAAGTATAAAAAGTGTATTATTTTAGAGAAAGAACTTTCCTTAAAAGTCATGATATGTGAGAGTTTTTTTTTTATACATTTTACAGTTTACGAAGATTATTTTATTCTGCCATCTCAACATCTGTATTGTAGTTATAGGGCATGAGATTTACATTAAAAATAGTCACTGTTCTCTTTTAATTGATTACAGAATCTTTTAAAACAGATAAAGCTGGGTTGCTTTCAAAAAAATACAGTAACCTGAACTAGGCTAACATAGTCCATTCATTAAAATTTTAGCTGTGAGGATCCTTGGGGATATCTTTCAAAGAATAGCTAAAAAACAAATTTGTAATCAGCATGTTAATTATATACAAAGAGTTTTTAATGTACTTGAGAGTACTTTGAAACTGGTCATTTACACATTTAAAGTGTCCCTCCTCCAAAATGCTTGTTTGCATTATTAATCTGCTCTCTCTATGAAAGCATGTACTAAAGAAAGGTAACTTTTCCCTGACCCCTATTCATCTGTTAATTCATGATTCTGAATTAACAGATACTCTTAATGCATTTTCTTTGGTTTCCTTGATGCAAAAGTCAAATCACATTTTTGATGTGTAAGTCTATTTTCTCCTTTCACAGGCGTTCTTCATTCCTTAGCATAGTTCTAAAGGGCTGCAGACACCACGTAAAGTAAACCATGTGATGTAGGCCCTATTCAAATAAGGCACTGAGGAATAAAGAGGAAGAGAAAAAACCAAGAAGTATATGTTTACCACAAATCCTTCGTAGAAGTATTAGAGTTCCAAAAACCTATATATTTTTTAAAATTAAAAATTTATTCTCAACTTAAAGATAAAAATTATTTTATACTGTTCTATTGATTATCATTTTCCCAGGCCTTTTGCTGGATACATACCAACATATACGTACATGTGCATACATGATTTGGGTTTGTTTTGCTTTCATGGAACATACATATTCTACAAACCATTTTTCTCATAACAGTTTATGGTGGACATTCTTTCATGTCAGAACCTATGAGCTCACATATGCTTCTCGTGTATGATTAAATCATAATTTCTAAAATCAATTCATTAACTGATTGACATACATTTATAGCACCTTCCATTTTTATTATTACAAATGAAATTTATAGCAAACATTCTTCATTGCTACATTCTATATAGAATCTCCATACATCTGTATTTCTATCCAGTGAATTTGTAGAGGTGGAAATGTGGGGCTGAAGGAAATACATATTAAAATTTTTGATAGATTTTTCCAATTTGCTGGGTGGTACCGGGTTATAGCAGTGTATCATAATCTTACACCCTCACAAAAGTTGGAAATTTTCATACTTTTAATATTTTCTTAGCTGCATGCAAAAATTATTATTTTTTAAATGATCTGTTTGTACTTATTTGTACATACAAGAACTGGGGTGCAGACCAGATGTGCAGTAGGTGAGAGGATTCACCAGAGACTGAGTAGGGAGCAGAACAGGCAGCTCCACTGAAATACACTGCTGAGGGGAGCAGTGGACGAGGCAGGAGAGGTCTGCTATGCCATATGTGGATTAGCTATATATGGGGTAGCTCCCTGGCTGGAGATCCAACTCAAGTCACAGCAGTGATACCAATGAGACTTAACCTCTACACCACTAGGGAGGCTCAAAATTACTTTGTTTTAGTTTCTTCTTACTTGATTTTCAAGTGAAATCTTTATAATTTTATTAACGGTTGGGTTTCCTTCTATCTAGTTACTTGGCTTTTTAAAATTGCTTAGTAAGAACTCTTGACATAATGATCATGAATCTTTTATGCACTTAAGTTTTTCTAGCCTGTTGTTTACCTTTGTTTAACATCATTCAACAAACTTAAATTTCTAATTTTTGTGTAACTTCATCTAAGAACATATTTCTCTGCATTTTTCAATTGTTTAAGTCTTTCAGTTGTTCTATAGTTATTATCACACATTTCTTAAATTTATTCCTATGTGTTAACATGTTTTAACCACATCTATATTGGGCTTCTTTCCCATAATATTTCTTACTTGGTTACTAGGAAAATAACATATATGTTTACTATGTGTTTTAATATTTATCCTGTATCTGCCTAGTTGCTGATGTCTATTATAAATACTAATGATTTTTAGTTGATAATATAAATATACAATTACCTTATTTACAAATAAAATTTTTTTCTTTTTACTGACTTATTTATTGTGTACCTATGAGATACCTTATCTCATAGGATGACTAAACCCCCCCCTTGTACAGTTTACATAATAATGGTAATGCTACTTGACTTGATCTTCAGTAATAAGAAGGTTTCTAGATGGGCCTCCCTGGCACAAGGGGTTAAGGCACAGCACTATGAAGCTATCCACAGCCACTGCAACATGTGTTTGATCCCTGGCCGGGGAGGTGACCCACATGACACAGCAGACCTCTCCCGTCTCACCTGCCCCCTGCTCCCCTTAAAGGTGTAGTTCAGTAGATCTGCCTGCTCTGCTATCCCCTCTGTCTCTGGTGACTCCTCTCACCCCCACACCTCTGGCCTGTAACCCAGTTTTTGAATGCAAAAATAAATTAAAAAGAAGAAAGAAGATTCTAGAGTTTTACTTAAATATGTTCATAATTCTTTTCTGTCACTCTTTTTTTTCAAGGATGTTTGCTTTTGTTCCAAGCTTAGTAACATTTTTAAGATTAAAATGGACATTTGTAGAAATCATATTTTTCTCTTTGTAACTATTTTGTAGTCAAGTAAATGAATCAATCTTGTGTTGAACTTTTATTTCCCAGAAAGCCTTTTCAGTCTTATTTTACTTAAAATTTGACTTATTAACTCTTTATATAGGGTTTTTACATATATACACATACATGTATATATAAATAAGACTAACTGATTGTCTACCACTTTTTAAAAATATTTATTTATTTATGCATACAAGAACTGGGGTGTAGGCCAGAGGTGGGGGGTGGGTGAGAGGAGTCACCAGAGACAAATTGGGGAGCAGAACAGGCAGATTGACAGAAGCACACTGCTGAGGGGAGCAGTGAGTGAGACAGAAGAGGTCTGCTGTGCTATGTGGGTCACCTCCCTGGCCAGGATTGAACTCATGATGCAGTAGCTGCAGATGCTTCATAGCGTGGTGCTTAATCCCTTGCACCACCGACAATCCAATTTTTCATTAAAGAGATTTATAAAAACATGCCATTCTTTTTACTAAATTATTTTTTATATAGTAACTTTTCAAAATATGTTATGTCAACATGTAATGGATTTATTATTTTCTTAATAGTTTTAAACGACTTAGCAAATATTTTTTAAATCCATAGTTTAATTGCTGATATGGTAAATATTGAGATATATATATAAATAATATAATATAAATATTGAGATATATATATAAAATACTCTCTCTATATAAAATCAGTAAAAACAAAAGCTACTTTGGATCCTCAGAATTTTTTTTCATTAAGGATTTATTTTACTTATTCATGCATAGAAGAACTGGGGTGTAGGCCAGAGATGGCAGGCATGAAAGATGCATCAGAGACAGAGTGGGGAGCAGAACAAGTGGGTGGATTTACTGACCTACACTGCTAAGGGGAGCAGTGGGTGAGACAGGAGAGGTCTGCTACGCCATATGTTGATCACCTCCCTGGCCAAGGGTTGAATTCAGGCTGAAGCAGTGATATCTAGGCCACCACACAGGCCCCAGAAATTTTTAAGAATGTGAACAGTCAAGCAACCATTCTTCCTATTTGTGGACTCACATTTCACCCTTTGTTGTCTTATGTGCCCTGTTTTCCACTTTGCTGGATTTTCCGGGACAAGTATCTCCATTGCCAACACTTAGGGATCAGCTTCTTGAGCCCTGCTGCTTTCTGCTCCTGCATTCCAGTTCTGTCTGGAGTGATTATTTTCTTGTTATTTTGTAGTTTCTTTTTGGTTTGTTTCTCATTCTCCATCTTATTTTAAGATAATTTTTAGAGAATAAATGGACAGAAAAGACTTTATTCCTCTACCTTGAAGCCAGAATTTTTTTTTTTTTATATAATAAGAAATTCCTTTGGTGTGTTTAAAAAGTAACATCTAAGAGTTAACTGGTTTTAATAACTCAGTAAGGACTACCCTTCAGAATATATTTAGTACAAATCAGGTTCAACATCAGAATGATGTTCCTGTAACTTGAAATAATTTTTAAATAGTTCTCTTTATAGAGTTCGTGAGATATTTATTGAAGAGATGTTTCAACAATTAATAGATTCTCAGCAGTTGAAAATTAATTTTATCTCTGTGGTATTCCAAAACTTAACATTTTATTTCTATAAGTTAGTTTTCTTTGTAAAGTTTTGAAATAAAATTGTATTTATGACTATTGAAATTGAGCTGGTTTATATACTGAAGTCTTTTCAATTCGCAAGTTCACTTTATGTTAAGTAGTATTTCAGTCAGAGTGCTAGTTCTCTAAAATCAAATTCTAAGAGGAAACACATTTGCACCCTCAGCCACACCCATTGCTAACATATTTGTTGAGATGTTTTTGCTTCACTGATGTTAACTCTAGAGTTACCTGAAATTATCCCCTGATACTAAAAGGTAAGATTGAACCATGTTACCATTATTGAGTCTCTCCCAGAACCTTT
Source organism: Galemys pyrenaicus (assembly GCA_019455555.1). NCBI lineage: Eukaryota > Metazoa > Chordata > Mammalia > Eulipotyphla > Talpidae > Galemys > Galemys pyrenaicus. The sequence goes on along the minus strand of JAGFMF010011799.1, from coordinate 6,693,784 downwards.
TGTTCCTTGCATCTGTTCTGTCTTTACTGATACTTTTCTCCACCTCCACTCCCATCTCACCTTCCCACCCCCATTGAATTTACTCTGGAGATTATTTCTTTTTTATTCTTTTTATTTACTTATTCTTCTTATAATGTTTGTCTTTTTTTCTCAGGTGTAGTCCCCATAGAATTTCCACTACCAATTCACCTGTCCACCACCACCATAGTCCCTTGTGCTCTTCCTACCCCCATTTTGCTCACAATCCCTCTCTCTCCCCAGAAGAATGTCTCTGATTTGTAGTTATCTGTTTATTTTTGTTTTGTTTTGTTGTTGTAGTTATTATTTTCCCCCTTGATCACCTGCATTCTTTCTGTAAGTGAAACCATCCTGTGTTTTTCTTTTTTCTTTTGACTTACTTCACTGAGCATAATCCTGTCAGTCTCCATCCATGTTGCTGCGAATGGCATTAGTTTATCTTTTCTGATTGTTGAATAGTATTCCGTTGTGTATATATACCACATTTACTTGATTCCGTCGTCTATTTTTAGGCATTTGGGTTGATTCTAAGTCTTACCTATTATAAACAGTGCTGCGATAAACATAGGGATGCAGGTATTCTTCTGAATTAATGTTTTTGTTTCCTTTGGGTAGATCCTTACAAGTGCGATTGCTGGGTCATGTTGTAGCCCCATATTTAGTAGACTGAGGAACCTCCATAGTGGTTGGACCAGTTTGCATTCCCTAGCAGTGAGGAAGAGTTCTGGAGATTATTTCTAGTGAGATCCTTCAGAGCTAGGCAAACATTAGTTCATTGGAAAATGTAGTGAAAAATCTCCTTAAAACTCACAGCATAAAAACAATAATTCCTGGGCCTCCCTTGTGGCCCAGGGCTTAAGTCTCAGGGCTATCAAGTTATCACCAGCCACTGTGCCATGAGTTCGATCCTGGCTAGGGATCTAACACACGTGGCACGGCAGACCTCTTCTGTCTCGCCTACTGCTCCTCTCAGCAGTGTATTTCAGTCAGTCAGCCTGTTCTCCTTCCCACTCTGTCTCTGGATCCTTTCACTACCCCCTAACCTCACAACCCTCTTGTACCACTGGGCTATATACCCCAACTCTTATATGCATAAATGAATAAAGTAAATCCTAAAAAAAAACAACTGAGCTAAATATGCCTTACATGTATCCTCTAAATATATCCCTGTCACAACACCCACCACTTTGTATTTTTATCAATATTTATTATTTATTATTAGTGTTTATTATCATTTGTTTCCCTTTATTCTCTCTTAGTTCATGGGTTTCCATGAGGGCAAAGACTGGTCTTTGTTTCTATTTTCAGTAAAAATCTTTCCATATAAGGGGTACCCTTCAAATAATGAAGCATTGAACCCTTTCGTTTTATTTATTTTTATTTTAAAGATTTATTTATGCATACAAGAGCTGGGGGATAGGCCAGAGGTGCCAGGGGTGAGTGGAGTCACCAGAGACAGAGTGGGGAGCAGAACAGGCAGATCCACTGAAATTCACTGCTGAGTGGGGCAGCAGGCAAGACAAGAGAGGTCTGCTGTGCCATGTGGGTCAGCTACCTGGCTGGGTATTGAACTCATGCCTCAGTGGCTGCAGTTAGCTTCATAGTGCTATGACTTAACCCCTTGCACCAACAGGGAGCCCTTAAACCCCTTCATTTTATAGTTGAGAAACCAAGATGCAGAGAAATATATTACCCATCATACACTATTTAAAGGCAGACTGCCATTAGTGTAGTGTGTGTTTCCTCTTCATCAGGAATTACAGATTAACATGTTTATGAAGGCCAGAGAGACAACATACTTTTGCAATTATTCTGTTATTTTCCTGCGACATGTGCCTTTCTAATACTAAACTTTCTCATATAGGATAAAGAAATTTTTTAAAAGATTTATTTATTTATGCATATAAGAACTGGGGTACAGGCCAGTGGTGTGGGGGTGAGATGTTTCACCAGAGACAGAGTGGGGAACAGAACAGGCAGATTGACTGAAATACGCTGCGGAGGGGAGCAGTGGGCAAGGCAGGAGAGGTCTGCTGCGCCATGTGGGTCACCTCCCTGGCTGGGGATGGAACTCATGCTGCAGTGGCTGTGGATGCTTCATAGTACAGTGCTTAACCCCTTGCGCCACCAGGGAGGCCTGATAAAGAAATATTTTGATACAAAAAATGTTTTCCTCTTAAACTACCACATAATAAAAACAATGGTGTGAAACTACCACATAAAAAAACAATGGTGTGAAGATCATGGTTATGTTGTGACTTGAGAAATTACTGATGAGCCAATGTTGTCCCTTCTTTGTGGTGCCATGGGACTTGTATACACATAAATGTGGCTTCAGGGTATGTTTTTAGTCTTTGGATTCTTCCCCTAGGCTAGTACTCAAAAGTTCCTGACCTTTCCAGTTTTATCTCTAGTTGTTAAGCTCCCATACACATTGGTAACACACATATACCCTGTGTTTCCACTTTCATGAATTATAGTTCCCCAACATGCCATCTTTAATGCCTCTCATTCTCTCTGTCTTTTCTTCCTACTGTCTCTGCTTATATTAACCTCAATACCTTGCCTTACTGTCACCTACTCTTATTGTTTGGTGCAGATGAACCCCAGCTCAAAACTCTAAACTTAAAAGCTATTTCCAGGCAGAGACTTCTGTGGTGTGTGAATGTCTGTGTGTATTTTCAGACCACAAAAGAACTTTTGCAAACATGTTATTCAGCTGTCCCATTTAGGTACAGTTGCCTAGAATTCTTAATATAGTTACAGCAGAGTCTAGGATTAAATTACATGGTTCTTGAATTTTCAGGAGGTGGCTTACTGCCTTTGGTATCAAATTTGATTAAACTTGTTAACTTTAATGCCATTTGGTTCTGTTGGGGAAGAAGAATTAAATTGCTTTCTCTAGAGAATGAATTTTTTCTGCCGACTAAGGAACAGAACATTTATTAAAATTATCTTGGTGACCTGAAAAAGAAATGTACTTCTTTTACCTCAGCAGAAGCAGGTCCAGGGCATTATTAACACATGGTAAAAATTGAATAATTGAGCAACACTGACTTCTTTGGGATTCAGCCTTCCAGTCCCTGCTGTGTGATTAGTTCTGTCCATGCTGCTGGCATCCAGAGCAGGGAGCCTGCTGAGGATTAGGAAGGAAAAACCCTTCAGCAAGTCTCAGGTACTGAAGACATTTGATTTAATTTTACATGTTACACATGATAATCTGGTTTCCCTTGGCAACCTTCAGTTCTGCCCTGCTTTATAATCAGATGATTGCAGGGTACAGGCGGACTTGGTGGTCTCACCTGGAATTAGCTGTAGAACAGAGTTTACCTCATGAGAGTAAAATGTCACTGAAAATGGCCAGAAGAGTCTGAATCCCCTTGAAGGGACAGAAAATTCTCTATCATTTAGATATCCATGAAAATTTCATTGATGAAAAAAGAAATTTCAGAACTACCTTTGGAGAGCAGTTTAGAATGAGAGGGGAAGGGATCAAGTCTTGTAAATCGTAGCAATGATAATTGTATTAGTGAATTGCAGTTAAGGTTTTTAATTCAAAAGCGATAATAGTTATTATTTATTAAATACATGCCAGGAGTCTTAACTTGGTTCTTTACTTACACAGTTTCATTGAAACCTTACAATATCCCTGCAAAGGATGTATTAATATCCGTTTTACAAATGAGGAGGCAAGTACTTGGTAATATCTTAAAATAAGGTGAGGTGACTTTGATTACAAGATTTCAGCTTTAAAAGAGTATTATTCCTTATTTTAAAAAATGATCTCAAGTTTAATAGCCTCTGTTAGAAACAGTATGTAGACTTATCAGTGTCTATTAATGATGACCTGTAGCCATCCAGAAAAGTTTAAATTATAATAATTTTGTTCTACTCTCACATTTTATACTTTAGGAAACAGAGTAATAGGTCACTTAAAGCCTAAAAAGCAAGTTCTGCTAACTCCTAGTAATTTGCATATTATACCATGCCCATGAACTTCAAAGGGGACTTGAGTAAGTAGAAGGAAAGGGTCTTCTTCTTCTTCTTATTATTATTATTAAAGATTTATTTATGCATTCAAGAGTTGGGGTGCAGGCCAGAGGTGTGGAGGGATGAGAGGATTCACCAGACAGAGTAGAAACAGAACAGGCAGCTTGACTGAAACACACTGCTGAGGGGAGCAGCAGGCAAGATAGGGGAGATCTGCTGTGCCGTGTGGGCTAGTTCCCTGGTCAGGGATCAAACTTATATGGCAGTGGCTGCTGATAGTTTCATAGTGCTGAGACTTAAACCTTTGTGCCACTAGGGAGGACTGGAGGGATCTTAACAGTATTCTAAATGCTATTAGCTTGGGCTTGCAAAATAAACTAACAGATCAGAAGGTACGGACATTTAGTCACTGGCAACAATTCTTATAGCTAGTGATTAATTTATTTGGCTTGGCTAAAGCCTTTTTTTTTTTTTTAGAATTCATTTATTGCAAGATTTTTACTTAATTTTTGTGTAAAAGAACTGGGGTGTAGGACAGAGGTGTTGGGGGTGCTGACAGGATTCACCAGAGACAGTGGGGAGCAGAACAGGCAGATCCACTGAAATACACTGCTGAGGGGAGCAGCGGGCGAGATAGGACAGGTCTGCTGTGCCATGTGGGGCCCCTCCCTGGCCAGGGACTGGGGCGAACTCAGGCGGCAGCAGTGGTAGCACTGAGACTTAGCCCCAGGCCACCAGGGAGGTCTTTGCCTCACATCTTGATGAATTAATGTACTGAGTTTTTCCAAATGATTATAAGTTTGTGGTGCTCTCCTGATCATTAAAACGACACACAAGACCCACATACATATATGTGTGGTATTTACATGTACACGTGTGTATTTGCATGTAGGTGGTGTGTGTGTGCATGCATCTCCAGGTCTGGAAGTGGATATGAGTATGTGTGTGGTAATGTGATAATGACTGGCTATTTTTCTGGCATGCAGAAACAGAGACTACATAGTGGCATTTTTTTTTTTTTTTAAATTAACAGGAGACCTCAAAGACAATTCACTTTATTTTTTTTTTTAATTTATTTATTTATGCATACAAGCACTGGGGTACAGGCCAGATGTGTGGGGGGGTGAGAGGATTCACCATAGAGAGCGGGGAGCAGAACAGGCAGATCAACGGAAGCACACTGCTGAGGGGAGCAGCAGGCACAGCAGGAGAGGTCTGCCGTGCCATGTGGGTCCCCTCCCCAGCCGGCAGCAGGGATCGAACTCGTGCTGCAGTAACTGCGGTTTGCTTCATGGTGCGTTGCTTAACCCACTGCGCCACCAGGGAGGCCCCCATAGTGGCATTTTAATGACTTACACATAAAGGCTTCTGTTACATTCACAGGTTCTATATACTGAGACAGACCATATTTTACCTTTCTTTAAGATGAAAACTGTGGGAGTCTATAACCCAGCGAACTTAATGTTATGCGCTTACTATACAAAGCATTGTATGTGAATTTCATTTAATCCTCCTAACAGTTAAGTGAATGTTGTCTTCATTTCAGCAACTCTTCTAGTTTATCCTTCTGAGCACATTTCCCCTAACATTTTATTATGAGAATTTTCAAATATAAAGTTGGAAAGGATGGTACAGTGAACACCCATACACCCACCTAGATTCTTAATTTTTCCTATTATTCCATATTTGTTTTCTGTATATGTAGCCATCAGCTTATTCATTGTTTTAGTGTTTGTTCTGTTTCAAAATGAAGTACAGAGATTACTACATTCTAGGGCTAAACACATATATGAATATCTTTAATTAGATAGAATTAAAATGAGTTAGCCCTATTAAAAATAAAAATAAGAAAAAAATGAGCTTTTTCAGTTCTGTGTTACGGGGAAATAGTGCGTACTCAGTCACTTTGGATCTTCCCCTATGGAATAGTAAGATAATTTAAGAATAAAAAGTAAGCTACCCATTTAAAAAAAGAACAACAACAAAAAATGCTTAAAACTCAGTACGGAGAAACAAACCTATAGGGAGGAAGGGGGATACCCCTGTTGAATTCCTAAGCCACAGCAAGTCAGCATTGCAAAGTGACATCTTACCTCATTTCTGAGGTCATCACCACAGTTTTGAGCATTAACTCCTGTGTAAAAGGGAGAGTTTGATTAGCAAATTAGCTATGTACTTTAGTGATGATATTGCAACTTAATTTCAATAAACATTTTCCCCCCTTTTCTCTCCTCTCTGGGTGTGACTAAATTGCTACACAGCATGCTGCATGGTTGCTGGTAAAACAGGAAATGGGGTAAGTAATTTAGGTAGGGAATTTTTACTACCATTTAAATATAAGTCAACTATACAACAACTACTACTAATGTGCCTTTTTTTATAGTGAGCTCACTATCTACTAAGAAATTGGCACAAAGAGAAAATTTTTATTGGATAAATTTTATTGTATAAATAGGTGTCAACTTTGTTTAATTTGTTAATTTCCATATCATATTCATAGTCTATAAAAGAAGATTCATTTTTATTTTTGCTACTCATGTCAATGTGAATATATATTTTATATGCATTAGGTACTTATATAATGTAGATTGTAAAGTTAATTTAAAGGAATAAATTTCATCTTAGAAACTACATTTTGAAACTATCCTAGACACAAAGAGAAATCCTAGTTAAATCTAAACAATTAAATAAAATGGTTGGGAGCCAAATGTGTTTCGAATTTAGAATTTTTTAGATTTTGGAAATGTAACCTGATGTTAAATACCATATATAGCATGCCTCTCCCCTCCAGTGTTGAGGTGGGTGCTAGATAATCAAACATATGGATGTTTTTGCAGTAAAATATATAACTATTCACACACATGTAACAAAGTTTCTAAATAGCTACACATATTCAAATCAGGGTTTGACTACCAACTGTGTTTTTGGAAAAAAAAAAATCTGTAACTTTCCAGAGCTTTACGATTTTGAAGCTAAAAACCTACTAATATTAAAAGGGCCATGTCACTGCAGGAGGATCTGGTATTCTCTGGAGAGAAAAACACAGAGAAAAGTATGGGTTTTTGTATTAGAATTTCTTACTTGGTAAAGTGATTTATAGAAAAGTAATTTGACTTTTTGGGGAGATTTGTACTTCATATCTGCATTTTTCAAAAGGGAATAATCATATGTTTATTGAAGGTTTTGGGGATTAGGTTTAAATTAGTCATAAATGATTTGTTATTCTGGCATAATAATTTTGAGTCTATATTTGAGAAATTTGTTAGTATAATCAAAACACTATTTTTAAAATGCTTCCAGTTTCCAGCTACTTGCTTGTGAGTTGTTATTGTTATTTCTTATTAAAGGATTTTAAACTAAGCTTACTTCTTCCAAAAGATTCTGATTATTATAGGGATACTGAGGCAGAAAAAAATACAAGACACTAATCCTTTTCTTCATTGTCTCTAGTTCATTCCGTGTTCAAAAGATTATAGAGGAATTGTTATTAAAGAATTGATGCAATTGAAAAAAAATTGTTGGGTATTTTGGGTCATCTTTTTTCTAGAATGGTTGTCATGTATCTGTACAGAAGTGACTGCAGTTGACATCCTTATTTGTAGTTATCTGACAGGAGAGAGGGAGATGCAATTACTAAGTATTAAATGAGGGCTGAATTTACCTTAATAACTAATTTCACTAAAAGACGGGCTTTAATGCTAAGGATCTATGTGAAAACATGTACCCTAAACCATATCAGAAACATTGTTTAGCCACATTAAACTTGCAGGACTGAAAATCTGTCATTTTAGTATTAAATATTTGCCTTATATTAAGTAAGGATAAGGTTTCTAAGAAGTTCGTTAACCTTTCCTCTATTTCTTTGATCTGAAAGTTGAAGTTTTTAAACTGAGGTAAACATTCTACACATATTATTTCAAAGATTATGAAGTTTTTAAAATAAGCATGTAATGAGTATTGTTTTAACCATTGTTAGGATTTGCTCTTGTGGCAACCAAGTCTAAACAATTTTTAAATCATTTTCTGTCGGTGTTTTAAACTTTTTATCCTTTAAAATGCGTTCTTATGCATTATTTACTTTTCATTTGTGATTCTATTTTATGAATATATCATTAAATTGTTGATACAATATTAAAATAGTCTTTTAAGGGCCTCCCTGGTGGGGCAGTGGGTTAAGCAATGCACTGTGAAGCAGACCACAGCCACTGCAGCACGAGTTTGATCCCTGCCGCCGGCCAGGCGGGTGACCCACATGGCACAGCAGACCTCTCCTGCGTGCCCGCTGCTCCCCTCAGCAGTGTGTTTCAGTCAGTCTGCCTGTTCTGTTCCCCACTCTGTCTCTAGTGGGGAACTTCTGGCCTGCACCCCAGTTCTTGTATGCATAAAAAAAATAAATCTTTTTTAAAAAGTCATTTAAAATTCCTAAAAGTCTCTGAGTATCCAAGAATTAGAAAGTTTATGAAGTGCAAACACTTCAATATTTTTTTAAAAATTTATTTTTATTTATTTATACACACAAGAACTGGGGTATAGACCAGAGATGCAGTGGGTAAAAAGGATTCACCAGAGACAGAGTGGGGAGCAAAACAGGTAGATTGACAGAAATACACTGCTATGGCGAGCAGTGGGGGAGATACCAGAGGTCTGCTGCACATGTGGGTTGGTTCTCTGGCCAGGAATCAAACTCATGCCCTCACAGTGACTGGTAACGGACTGACAGCGCTGAGACTAACCCCTGCACTACCAGGGAGGCCCATACTTCCATATCTGAGTAAGTTCTTAAATATAGAGAATTGACTGTTTTTTCAGTTTAGGGCTTGTCTGGATATTTCATTGTTAAACTACAGTATCAGAGCATATGAAAACATTCCTTATAACCAGTTATACTCTAAGCTGGATATAGAATGTGTTTTTATGTATTTTTTTAAAGATTTATTTTATTTATGCATGTAAGAGCTGGGGTATTGGCCAGAGGTGAGGGGGATTCACCAGAGACAGAGTGGTGAGCAGAACAGGTGGATCTACTGAAATATACTGCTGAGGAGAGCAGCAAGAGAGACAGGATGCTGTGCCATGTGGGTCAGCTGGGGGATTGAACTTGTGCTTCCATGGCTACAGACAACTTCATAGTGCTGAGACTTAACCCCTTGCACCACCAGGGAGACTTCTTAATTTACATTTTAATTTTTAAAAATTTACTTTATGTGTACAAGAGCTGAGGTGTAGGCCAGAGATGCAGGGGTATGGTAAGGTTGGGGGTGGTGGTGAGAGAATTCACCAGAGACAGAGTGAAGAACAGAACAGGCAGATCTCCTAAAATAGACTGCCGTGGGTGAGACAGGAGAGGTCTGCTGCACCATTTTGGTTAGCTCCCCAGCTGGGGATCAAACTCCTGCTCCAGTAGCTGTGGATAGCTTCATAGTTGTATATATTTCTTCAGATCAATTAAGTTTAGCTAATAGCTAAATTATTTCCTTTTTCCTTACTGTAGTTAGTAGTGCCTTTGGTCTCAAAGAATTAAATTATAAAGAATGTTGACTATAGTTGTTTCTATCATTGAAAATTGGACATTAAAAGAGATGATTCTCAAGTGGCCCTTGAATTTCTTTTGTGGCCCTATAAATAGCCACAAGACTAAAGTTTTAATTATTTGAATGACATGGGCATGTTAGTTTGTTAGTGATCTTACATTGTTCTCAATAGGGTAGAGCAGAGAAGTTTTAATAATACCATGCCATGTTTTTCTTTCTTTTTACCTCAGCTATTTTAGATTGCAGACTGGAAGCTAGAAATCAAAGTTGGGACTTCCCCAAACTTATTTATTGGCTCATGAATAGATTTGGGGGGAATGTCAAATTTTTATTCAGACATTTATCTGATATTAAGTTGATCATTTCAGAACATTGATACTCTAGGATTTAATATTTCCTCTTTAGCAGTAAAGGGGGTAAAAAAGTACAGCTTTACATTCATTTCCCAAAAGTAAGCCCCCATGATCAGAAAGAGAATAGATGCAAACATTTTTAGTTTTGGTTGATACTGTAATAGAGTTTTGTAGTTTTTGAGCAATAAAGAGTCCTTTCTGTCCCACCCTCCTGTCTTATCAATACTGAAATCTCTCAATTCCAGCTCAGAAATACTCATAATTTACTTATGTTTTTGGAACTTTAAAACTACCTTATATTCCACTAGAAAAAATGCAGTTCCTTGATTCTACTAGAATGTAAGGTTCATGAATGAGGATTTTTTTGTCTGCTTTGTTTTCTGCTTTCTATCTAATATGCAAATAGTATCTGGCACAGAGTAGGCACTAAATATATTTTAATTGCATAAATGCTTGCCTTTAATAGAAAAGGTGAAGTTTTTCATTCAGTGAATTAATTTTTTTGTTATTCAGAAAACAGAGTCTGTTGCCGGGAAGAAATGATATAGTTCAGCTAAAAGAAGCCTACAAATGGATAACTCACCCCCTGTTTTCAGAGGAACTGGGTGTTCCCATTGATGGAAAGGTATTGGGTCGTCAGCATTGTTAATTTTGTTTCTGGTTTAACTAGTTTTACTTTATTATATGGCAGAGTTTTGGTTAGTTGAAAGAATCTTCTTTTTAAATAATCCACTGGAGGATGTTTGATTTTAAAATGGTAATTTCTAAGTCTTAAATTGAGATTAAATTTTTCTTTTTTCTTTCAAATGACTTTTTTATGATCCAAGACACATCTAAGTATAACAGGTACAGTGCATCCTAATTGACCTTAAAAGGTTAGACTGTGATCTGTGATCACAGGTGATCTGTGCCTTTAATATATTTATAGTTTAATTGGAGAGATAGATATACTGATACTAAGCAATACATGAATAACTATGAACAAGTGAGAGACAATTCTAGACTATTTAATTTTGGTTATCTATGGCTAATCTTGTTTTCAAGTAGGCAGACAATCTACTGTGAGCACTGCTCAGTCTGCCCCACTTACTATATCTCAGGTCCCTCTGTTTAATTTCAGGCAGAGACTGCCTTTGAAACCAAAACAGTTAGTCTTCTCCCCTATTCCAGAGAAGACCTTACCTCAGTTTCTGGATTGAATTGAATTTCAGGGATGAACTCAATAGGTTTTCAGATGTGGAAACAGGACACATTCCCAACCCATCTTAAATTCCATCTTAATAACATGGTCTTATTGTTTCACTATTTTGCTTAAAGGAAATTCCATAATTATCAGACACACCCCTAGTCAGGTAAAATCACAAAATCATCTTCCAAAGCTGAGTAGTTAAAATCTGCCCCCCAATCTAAATTACATAGCTTTGTTTCTATCTGTTACTAAGAACAAATTCTGTGCTTTAAACTGTATACTGAGAGAATAGTGAATAAACCACTTCACACATAGCATGAAGAGGAAATGAGGTAATGAAAGTACTTTGGAAATTAGAGAAGTCCTGATGCAAAATATTTTTACCTCAGCTTTCAGTTTTGAAGCATAAATAATTTTACATGTCGGATCAGTGAGAACAGAAATTGAAAAAAAAAGATACAATAGATTCAGGATGACTGCAGTTTTCTTGAGTAAAAAGGAATGCGTTATAATTTAAATTTTATAGTCTCTGGTAAAGAGCAAAAAAACCTACTCATTCTTTTAATTCTAGAATAGCAAGAAGCTTGCTGACGATCCAGTGCCATAAGTTAATACAGAACTCAAAAAATACAACACTCAGTAAAATAAATTGTGACTTAACATGACATGTTTTTCTCAATGTGGAGTTTTGTATTTCTCCATGGAGGTAAATGTATGGAGAATATGAAGTGCTTTTTATGTGTATATTATTTGTAGAATATTTAATAATCGAAAATTTTATTACAACTTAAATGTCCAACAGTCCCTACAGTTGAAAATATACAGTTGAAAATGATATAATATTAATTAAATAAAGCAACTTTCTGAAAGTATGCTTAATAGCCCAAGAAGTGTATACAACTCTTACTAGTTCTACCCCTTAGTAGTAGTGTGGGACTGAGAAGCCATTCTGTGTTTGATTATTTTATAATTCGTATGTATCACTTTGTAATAAAACAAAAAATTAAGATATCTCTTTTAAAATTCAGATGCATAAAGAAACTTGATTTTTAAAAAGCCTTCTATAGAGTTTTTAAACATGCTTTTTTGCCTCGCTAATAATTCTCAGTACAATATTGACAGGAATAATTCTTTGTTTATTTCAGCTACTTCTGTCCAATTCCCTGAATTCTCATTTACTTTCACATCTAATTTATATACTGTGTACAACGGTATACAAATATTTTTTTAAATGTGCTTTAAACTTGTTTTTTGGGTAGGATCACTAGTGATTGAGCTTTAGAAATTTAAAAAAAAAAAAAGATTTTCTTTATAGCTGCCCTTTGAACAAGCTGATTTGACAACAATATTTCCAGTTTTCCTTGTCACTCTTTTTCTGAGCCAACCTTTGATAGTTAATTTCTATTTCCATTCATAAGTTCTTAGATGTTGGTTTCCTTTTGCTCATTTTAAAACTGTCTTTATAATTTTTAGAGCTTGTTTGAAGTGAGTGTGGTCTTTGCTCACCCAGAAACAGTTGAGGATTGCCACTTCCTGTAAGTTGCCACGTAAACAACAATGTTAATTGTATAAAATGTTGTTAATACTCTTTGGCTTTCAAGAAGATAGTTTTGCTTCTCTTTGTAGTGAATATTAGAACTTGTCATGTCTGAAAGTATGTTTAAAATGTGCTCTCTGAGATAGGCAAACCAGTGCAATTTTTCTTTGTTTCTGATGTCCTGAACTTAACAACCATGTTGTATACATTATATTTAAATTACATTCATCCTAGAGTAAACTCACTAACTTTTTATATTAACTTGAATTTTACTTTAGACGTGTGATATGCCCAGATTGTTTCAAGCCAGCCAAAAACAAACAGGTAAGGATTCCTGCTTTTTCTTCTTTAGTGAGTTTTCTTTGAACTGAATATGCAAATTAACTGTAAAAAGGATATACATTAGAAATGTGGTAATCTGTTATACTAAGAATTAATCTTTAAACATTTCCATTTACTATGTTTATTTATTTATTTTTCAATTCTCAACACCTTTACCTCTGGCTCAGAAGTCTTAACACAGATGCTCATGTTTGTTTTACGGTCTGGGTTGTTCCCTGATGTTAAATTTAGAACTAGTGTTTCAATAATGCTTTTGTTACCTGGTTAGGGAAATTCTCAACTTTAAAATTTTTAATCCTCAAAATTACATCATCTGGGAAAATCCATGGTATCAGCATTCCAAGTTTTTGTCTAATACCCATTTTCTAGAAATTAGTGTTTTAAAGATATAATCCAAAGTAAATTATTTAGGACAGTCCTGAATTAATATACAGCCTATTTCAAGCTATATTTGGCCCCCAAAAAAGACATTTTACCCAAACTCATCTTTATTGTCTGATGTTAACTCATCTTCATGCTAATGAGCTAAGCAGTTAGCATGTATTTTGGTTTCTGTTGTGCCAGGATAGAATGGCAAGTTGTGTAACTGGGAAACTTTCATACCTAGTTACTTAGCTGATTTTGTGCAGACTTGGGCACTCCTAGTTTTACTGACCTCTGTTTTGTTGTTAAAAAGAGCAAAGGTTTATTATTAAAGATACATTTGTGGGTCTTTCTTTGATAATTGTTGGACCTTGTGGAAGGTGGGGAATGGGTGGAGGATTTGTATCATTTGTCAGATGCTCTATGTAGAAATACTTAGGCATACAGACAAAGCCTAAAGCAATGCTTTCCTCCTCTTCTCACGTCATGGCACACCATGTTTATCCAGCACCCTGAGCTTAGCAGATGAAGTTGCTCTCAATTGTAAGCAATAGACCCAGAATTTCTGGGGTCCCTGGATTGTGACTAAAGGAATCAACATCTTGGAACAACTGTAGTTCACTGCTTTGCCATTCAACTTGGGAGGCTCTGCCTGAGTGACCGATAGGCCACATTTATTGGAAATATGTTTTTGTTGTTGTTGTTATCTTTGAGGACATATGCAAGCACAAATGTCAAATAGTAGGGTAGGGAAGTTTTTGTCAAGGTATCATACACACCACATCATTTAGCTAATAGCTGTAACATAGTTTTCCTGCCTCATAGTTGCAGGTAAATTGAATAACTTTGAAATTCTTTCAGTCCTCAGGTTTCATATCTTAAAAAAAAAAAAAGCCACTTAATATTCAGTTCTAACCTTATGACCCTAAACCAAAATATGGTTAGGAAACCATTGCTTTTGTGATAAACTCTTGAGATACCTTTGTTGTTCCTCTTTTTAGTGAAATAAAAAACAGTTGTGATTTATCAGAGTAATCCATGTATAGATGCACTAATTGGTTTTACAATAGTGTATCTAATGTGGGCTTTGGCTTTAATTTAAAAAATCCAGTAAGGACAAATTGTTGTAGATGCCCATCTCTTCAATATAGTAGATTCATTTATTTTGTGACTAATGAGTGACAGTGAGTTGTCAGATGCTAGGGCAGGTGGTTGACTTTGTTTTACCCTTATCCTGGCATCCAATTCCTAAATTCCTGGGGGGGAAAACACTCAAAACCTATTTCCGACAGTGTCGTCATTTTGTATTTGAAAAATACTACATTTTGAGAATAGTGGGACAATGCAGAGAAGAAGATATATTCTGGCATTGTACCATCTACCTGGGGGTCTAGACATAGGTTAGATTGAAGAGGAGGGTTGTGGAGGATACTAGTTGCAGGCCTGATGTCATGAATGCTCATGTTTTATTTATTTTCTTGAAGACATTAAGAATTTCCCCCATTTAAATATGGTTTTTAAATGATGTAATTTTTTACTGCTGACGTTTTCTTGTCTAGATGATAAAAATGTTTTCTTCTCATTTTACCCTATGTAGTCAGTATTCACGAGAATGGCAGTCTTGAAAGCTTTGAATAAGATAAAAGAAGAGGACTTCCGCAAGTAAGTAGTAGTATAGAAAGAAGGAAGCATCATGGAACTTTAGACTAAAGGGAATGTTAGAGACAATCTGGATTAAAAAGCAAGACTGGATCTTTCAGGGATTAGGATTGTGTCTTAGTCACTTTTCTAGTTCCAGTCTCTGGTGCAGACTTAATATGTAGGGTTGTCCAGTAAATGTTTGTCAAATTAATATTTGAATTTATAAATCAAGTCCACTTTATCTTTTATTTATTTAGTCATTCATTCATTCATTTATTTTTAGAGATTTATTTATTTATGCATACAAGAACTGGGGTACAGGCCTGAGGTGCAGTGTGTGTCTGTGTGTCTGTGTTCACCAGAAACAGAGTGGGGAACAGAACAGGCAGATTGACTGAAATACACTGCTGAGGTAAGCAGTGTGTGAGCCAGGAGAGATCTACTGTGCCATATGGGTCACCTCCCTGCCTGGGGATCGAATTCATGCTACAGTGGCTGTGGACTGCTTCATAGAGCTGTGCCTTAACCCCTTGCGCCACCAAGGAGGCCCTCTTTATCTTTTAGATGACCATGTTGAGATCCAAAGAGGGCATTGACTTGCCTAAGATTTCAACTGGATAATAGAGAGTGGACCTAGAGCCAGGTTTCTTGACTTTCCAGTTCCGTGCTGGTCCCATTACGTCTAAAATCTTGCATATCTTAGTATTTTTCCATTTCCAGAAGGGGATAAAAAGATTCATGTGTTAAAATATGCAAGACACAATGAACCTTATATTCTAATTCTCAGTGTGTTTATTTTAATATTATTATAGTTACGCACCTAGAATGTCCTTGAATACATTTCAAGCAATGAATTTATGAGGAAGGTTTAGTATATTTTACTGGGTAAAGTCATATCTCAGAATTGAATTATTTGTATTCAATTTTATTTGTTTTTAAGATTTATTTTCATTATTTATTTATGCATACAAGAACTGGGGTATAGGTCAGAGGTACAGTGCTGACAGGACTCACCAGAGACAGAGTAGGGAGCAGAACAGGCAGATCCACTGAAATACACTGCTGAGGGGAGCAGCGGGTGAAACAGGAGAGGTCTGCTGCGCCATGTGGGTCAGCTCCCTGGCTGGGGATCAAACTCATGCTGCAGTGTCTGGCAATAGCTTAATAGTGCTGGGACTATCACTAGCACCTGCACCACCAGGGCGGCCCCCTATTTTTATTAAATTTTAGAAAGTAAAAACAGTTATTCTCTATAAGCAATAGTTCTGAATTTCTGAATTCTTTCTTCTTTTTTTTAAGATTTTATTTATTTATGCATACAAGAGCTGGGGGTATAGGCCAGAGTCCAAGGAGGTGAGAGGATTCACCAGAGACAGAGCTGGGAACAGAACAAGCAGACTGACTGAAATACACTGCTGAGGGGAGCAGCGGTCGAGGCAGGAGAGGTCTCTACACCTGAATTATTTCTTTATGAAACGTTCTTGGGAAACTGTATGAAATTTTCAAGCCATGCGTTTGGTGTTAAGTTCACATCTAATTACTTTTCTAGTATAGTTTTGGAGAATCCTACATGATGAACAGAGAATAAAGCCATACATTGCACTTTCCTTCCTGTTTTCAGTTGGATTGTATTTTTTAGCTACAAGGGAATAGTCTGACACATTCTATTTCCCTTCCTTCCTTCCTTCCTTCCTTCCTTCCTTCCTTCCTTCCTTCCTTCCTTCCTTCCTTCCTTCCTTCCTTCCTTCCTTCCT
>JAGFMF010011799.1:6601318-6675805 GCA_019455555.1 Galemys pyrenaicus | reverse complement strand
TGTGGGTCCCCTCCCCGGCCAGCAGCAGGGATCGAACTCGTGCTGCAGTGGCTGCGATTTGCTTCATAGTGCGTTGCTTAACCCACTGCGCCACCAGGGGAGGCCCTAAAATTTATTTTGTTTTGCAGGCAGTTTCCTTGTCCTCCAAGCTCACCAAAGGCTATATGCACTGTTCTTGGAATTGAATGTGCTCATGGTGCTGTTTTTGTGGCTGGTAAATATTTAAAATATACTTGTATTATCAATTTATCACCACTTCTCAATAACCTCAACCAACTCCTCTTCTGTCTTCTTCTTGTTAGGTTATTAGGTTCTGATTAACTAATTCTTTGGAGAACTAGAACTGATAACCAAACTTATTTTAGGTTCCATAGGCATTCTTTTTTTCTCTCACAGATTTATTTATGCATCTATAAATGCACAGATTTATTTATGCATTTATTTATGCAACTGGAGTACAGGCCAGAGGTGCGGGGGTTGAGAGGACTCACCAGAGACAGGTGGGGAGCAGAATAGGCAGACTGACTGAAATACACTACTGAGGTCAGCAGCAGGAGAGGCAAGAGAGGTCTGCTGTGCCATGTGGATTGTTCCCTGGTAGGGGAGTAGTGGGAGTAGTGGCTGCAGATAGCTTCATAGTGCTGAGACTTAACCCCTTGTGCCAACAGTGAGGCCCTCTATAGGTATTCGTAAGTATCAGTCAGGAGGTGTCATTTAAAACACCATGCCAAAGGGAAAGGGCACTTCTCATATTTTGATGATTTTTATCAAAGAAGACCGTGTGAAATAGGGGTAGCTGTCAAGGCCAGAGAAACAGGAGAAATAGCCATAGAGAGGATGTTTTATAACATGAACGCAAACTTGAAAAAATAATTTTATCATCTTCAGAATGACTAAACATTTCTGTCTGAAAAAAGTTGCCTTAACTTTCCCAAGAGGTAATTTAGCAGAGTTTTTGTTTTGAGAGCTACAGCTGTTTCATAGTAATAGTTGAATTGAAATTCTGTTCATATCTGTGATCCCGTGCCCTGAGGTGGTTCAGCTGCCTGCCTTAGCATAGCTTTCTTCATAAAGCAGTGAGTCATGTTCTTTAGGGTTTTGTGTTTTTTTTTAATTACCAAAACATTAAAATTTCCTGTATTTCAACTCTTTGGAATATATTATCACCAATGACTGTTACCTTGATAGTATTATTAACCAGGCATAAAAATAGTAGTTGTTCTTTTTTGATGATCCTTGGTGTGTTCTGTAATTATTATAATTTTTTCGGTAAATCAGGTCATTAAAGATATTGAGCATTCCTTTAGAACTCCTTTGATGCTTCATATCATGCCTTTAGCCATGTCTTCTATTCTTACCACAAATACTTTTATTTTTCTGTGTGTCTGGGTTCCCTAATTAGATTTTAAGTTAGTTGAAGGCCAAGCCTTGTTTTATCTCTTAGTTCCTAGGATATTTGGCACTCAATAGGTAGTTTTTATTTTTAATTTTTTAAAGATTTATTTATTTATGCATATAAGAACTAGGGTATAGGCCAGAGGTATGGCGGGTGAGAGGCTTCACCAGAGATGGAGTGAACAGGTAGATTGACTAAAGTATACTGGGAGCAGCGGGTGAGACAGGAGAGGTTAACTCCCTGTCCAGGGATTGAACTCATGCTGCAGTGGCTGCAGACAGCTCCATAGTGCTGTGACTTAACCCCTTGCACCACCAGGGAGGCTCCAGTTTTTATTTTTTTATTCTGTTGAACTATTAAATCACACCATTCATCCAGGAAACTGATATTTCTTTGGCAGGGAGATATAATAAGTACTCCAGGAATTTGCCACAGACTCCTTGGATAATCGATGGAGAAAGGAAGCTGGAGTCTTCGGTGGAAGAATTAATTTCAGATCATCTTTTGAAAGTATTCAAAGCAGAGAGTAAGTGTTGTAATATTCATATATTAAATACATATCATTCGTGAATAGATTTCTTGGAGGTGACTGGAAAGATTTTATAAATCACTGCCAAGTTTGGGCCTCTGGCCTGGCAGTGTCTCATGAACAGAGACTTCTGGGTCCTGTGTTCCTCTGATCTGAGTTGGATTTGAGCCAAAGGACCCAAGGGATTTCTTTCCTCTCTTAAAATAACTGCTCTTTCTTGAGCAAATTCAAAACATTTGAAACTACTTTCAATGAATGCACTTAAACTGTGAACTAGGGACACCTTATCCTTAGCCTCTTTTTTGAGGGGATATGAGGAAATTAAAACATCATATCCATATCCAGTGCATGTGTTTAAGAATAATCATTGGCAAATGCCTGCCTTCCATCTTAACTGCTAAGCCTTCACTGGAATAAAGTTCAGGCTTGGAGAAAATAGATCAGCAGTTACTACTTTAAGAGACTTAATAGTAATTTTCTTGTGTTCTGATCTCCTAGGTATGGAGATGAGTTTATAGGATGAGTCAGATCCTATCAGGCTTATGTTTTCTCAACAGGCCAGTCAGGTCAAAGGCAGCAGAAGACCTGTGATTTCATGTAGCAGTAGACTCGAGGAAGGGATTAAAATTTCAATTTCATGAAAACATGCTATATATAAGGAAAAACTATAAGCAGTGAGTAAGTATACTATTATTTGGAGTGGCTCTCCCAGCATAACCAGAACATTTTTTTTTTGAAAGAAAACCTAGATAGCTGTTTTTCTTTATGGAAAACCGTAAGACAAGTCTGCTTTAGAAATGACAGACATATGATTGAGATGAGATGAGATATGGCTGTCCCTTCCAGTTCTCTGACTTGTCAAGAGGAAAATGAAGTACTTCAAACCATATCCCTCATAACTTATTACCTGTTAGGTAGATGACCATTTATTAAAGGTCTTTAGGAAGTGTTTACTGAATGGAGATGAAAGCAACCTAGCAACTTAATATTTTCCAAAATCTTAGCAGTGAAGACTCTGGGCTATTGTCATGATTTTTACCTATTTAATTTAATATTTACACACTGATTATCTCATAAGAGTTATCCAAACTATAAAGAAATGAGGATAAAACTTGAGCACAAAAATGTCTCCTTCAAACTCTTTTGGGCCACCTTCCTCCCTTTCTGTAAGAAAATTCAAGAAATTTCAGTTCTGATTATTTGGATCCCAGAGAAGCTCCCATTACCAATTTATAGATGAACTCTTCATTTACCGATGGGCATCCATCCCAAGACAGCACTACTCCTGAATCTGTACTCTAACTAGAAGATCCTGATACTGTAGGTTTACTAGCAGCTTGACAATGGCGTGTAAACAGGGTCCTTTGAAACTCACTGGTCCACAGATTCCTCGTCTCTGCGTAGCCTAGATGCGTGTACCCATCCCAGCTGCTAGCTTGGCCAGTCCTTGATGTTAATTTAGAACTTTACCTGGACTTCTGAGCCTAACTAGAATTCCAGGCCTGCCTTGGATATCTAGCCCTTACCTACCCAGCCCAGGGTCGCTTCTTTTTAGGCCCTGTGTGTGTCAGCTAAGAGCTCATAAAAGCCTGCGGTCAGGTGTTGACTGTGGCTTGCAAAAGGGATTTCTTGAAGGTGAAGGAAAAAACAAATTCTGCTTTCTTCATAGCTCAACAATCTAGAAAGGAGGGCAACTCTTAAGTGCTGTTTTCATGGGCCTTTTAGACATTTTAGCATTCCTTTTTCTAAAGTTTGCATTGCATATAGTTTGTCCTGGGAGAAAAATGGCTTTCGTACGTAGCAGAGCAGCTCCCTCGCTGCGATCTATTGAAAGTCAGCCCTCGACACAAGGGTTTGTTAAAAAAAGAAAAAAATTTAAAAAAAAAAAAAAAAACACAAAAAACAAAGTGGCTTATACCCTCCACTTCTTTTCGCTTTTCCCTATGTTCTTCCAAACAATCTTGTTCTTCCTCATCTTGTGCTCACCAGTGTGGCTGGACTATTAAGGAATAAATTCCGGTATCGGGACTAGTGTTGCAGTCATACTCTTCGTACAGGAATGTTCTGTACTATCCCCATTTTAGGATTACACACTATTTTATAATCCCTACCACTCCACAGTCAGCTTTGTGAGGATAGGAACTGGGCCCCATCCTGTTTGTTTTTGTCTCCCCAGTTCTAGTACAGTGCCTTGTACACACACCCATATTTGTTCTTAAATGAATGAAGGAAGTGGGGAAGTGGTGAGCCTGAGTTAGAACTCAGCCTCTATGTTCAGAGGCCTTGAACTTTACCACTCTAATGATTGACCAGGGTTCACTAGACATCCCTGCCCTTCTCAATCCTGTTCCCCAAAAGACTGGTCTTGCTTGTCCCTGGGGCACAAGTGTGAGCTCCTTTTGCTATGTCTCTGTGGTGTGGTAGAGCTGTGGTTAAGAGGTGCTGGAGCCAGACTGCTCAGTTCAAACCCTTACGTACTGCTTAGCACTGATGTGATCTTAGGCAAATTACTTATCCTGCTTCTGTCACACCTTCCTTATAAGTACAGTGGGACTAGTGGTAATATGTACTTCGTCGTGTTATAAAGCACTGATGCCTCCTCATGGTAATGCGTGTTATGATGATGATGGAAATTATCTGTCAGTTTTGTATCAATGAAAGTTGTCAGGTGACACACTTATGCCCTTTAAAAAACCCCTGCAATATTTCCTCCTCCTCATATCTGCAGCTTTTAGTCTCTAATGACCCATTTATCTTAGCACGTGCACTAACTTTGTCATGCCCCAGCTTAGGTTTGCTTGTATTATAAACTTGCTTTCAGAGTCAAACTTTTACTTACTCCTCTTATTTTCATTGAGTTTAGTTCTCAAATAAATGTCCTTGCTTTGTTTTGTTTTAAGAACAAAAAGAAAGACAATAAGTTTATCACCATAAGCTTGTGGGTAGAGTAGTGGGGTCTTTGGCTTTCCCAAGCGATGGGAGCTGGGCAAATGGTTAAAGCCTGGCTTTGGTGTCAGAAGCGCCTACCTCTACCATTTAGTCTTGTGTCCTGGGGAAAGTACTTAACACTTCAGAAGTTTTGTATCTTTTATATAATGCCTACTTTCTGAAGTAATAATAAGGATTAATTTAAATAGTGTGTATGTAGATTGTTCAAAGAAAATCAGATTTCTGCTGAAGCGTAGGAGTAATTGTCATACGGCTATTATGTCTCTGCACTTGATCATAGCCAAAAGTCTGAGAAGCAATCTATTATGTCTCTGATTTTTTTTCCCCCTTTTTTACTTTCCAAAGGTTTTAATTTTTCATCCTCTGGAAGAGAAGATGTAGATGTGAGAACACTAGGAAATGGTAAGATTGCACTAGTATTACTTGATTAGAGCTAACTTTCACAGTATCACCCTTTTGAAAAAGACAGATTTATTGTAGTCAGACAAAAACCAAAGTGGGCAGAGCACAGAGCCTCTTCAAATAAGGAAGATTTGTGGATTATGGAGCCACCTTTGTAAATATTATGATTATGCTTTGACAGAAATAATCTCTTCAGGGACCATCTTGTCACATGTCTGTAGATTTTAAGGAACATTTCTGTGCCTTAATGAGGTGATGCCTAATTTCCGCCCCCAAAAGCTTGATTGTTAATTGTCCCATTTAATAACATTTCAGCAGTAATAGTACCTTTTTTCAATACACTTCTTCATTTTAAAAATTATTCTGTTCTCTTAGACTTCACTTCTCTCATTTTACATTGTTTCATTACAAGAAAAATGATGAGAGGTAGTTCTGAGCTATTTGATTTATAGTCCTTTTCTCTCATGGAATCACAGCCTTTCCATTTCACTAGTAGATTAGGTTAGAATGGATTTCAAGATGGTATACCTGGGCATTGCTGCACCGTACAATGTTACATTAGTGTCGCCAAGTCAATTAGTGTTTGGATTTTATTTTGTAATCAACACAGGCTTGTTCACAGGCCTTCGGGAAAGCAGTCATTTTCACATATTGCCTGTGCTGGGGTTTAGCAGCCCTTCAAAAGCCCCTTGATTCTTTTCACACATTCTTCCCTCCCCCAGATGTAGTCATGTCACTAAATTTCCTCTAGAGTTCAGCTCATTTTTCACACCTCCTAACCCTCTTGCATTAGCCCAAATGTTAACTCCATCAACACGTTTCTGTTTCATGACGGGGTGTGTGCTGCCAGGAAGGCCCTTTGCAATTGAGCTGGTGAATCCTCATAGAGTACATTTCACTTCACAAGAAATTAAGGAACTTCAGCAGGTAAACCACTTCATGACATGGAAATCGTCATGTTTCTGCAACTCTGTAGCTGAACTAGAGTTGTTAATTGTTTTTCTTTTTCTGCTACTACAGAAAATTAATAACTCATCTAACAAAATCCAAGTCCGTGATTTGCAGCTTGTTACAAGGTAAGCATAAGCTCACTGGAGATGACTTCAAGAAGGAAATTTTGGCTATACATCAAATATTTCATAAGGGAATTGTATCTAGGCTATATAGAGACTTGTTATACTCAATAATAAGAAAAGAACCCAATTAGAAATGCATTTTCTTTAAAGAAATGGTAACTAATGAATAAATGAAAAAAATACTGAAGATCATTAGTCATTAGAAAATATAAATCAAAGTCACTCACACTCACTAGGATGGGTGTAATAAAAAAATACAGAAAATAACAAATCTTGGCAAGGATGTTGAGAAATTGGATATCTACATTACTGATTGGATTAAAGTGTGGCACTTTAGAAAACAGCTTGGAAGTTTCTTTAAAGGTTAAACCTTAGAATTATGGTATGACCCAGCAATTCTACCTCTAGATGTATACCCAAGAAAAATGAAATATATGTCCACACAAGACTTCTCTGGATATGTTCATAGTATTATTCACAATAGCTGAAAGATAGAACTATCCAGATCTCTGAATAAATATAATGTGGAGTATCTGTACAATGGCATATTATTCAGTAATAAAAAGGAATGAAATACTGGTATATGCTACAACATGGATAAACCGTAACAACATTATGAAAGAAGCCAGACACCAAGTAACATATGATTACATTTTATATGGAATGTTCAGAGTGGGAAAATCTGTGGAGACAAAAAGTTGATTAGTTGTTGCAAAGAGATGGAGAAAGTGAGGGATGGGTAATGACTGCAAATGGGTACAGAGGTGGGATGGCAAAGGTATTCTAAAACTAGATTGTGGTAATACCGGCACATTTCTGTACTAAATATCAGTGAATTTTATAGTTAAAATAGGAATTAGATGTAAATTATCTCAACAGAGTTGCTTTTGAAGAAAGAGAAGTTTGGGGCAAGGCTTGTGTGTACTTTATATCGTCAGACAAACTTTCTTTTGTTTTTGTTTAGAGAGGCAATAGGACATATGAAAGAAGGTGAAGAAGAAAAGACCAAGACATACAGTGCCTTAATATGGACAAATAAAGCAATACAGAAGAAAGACATTGAATTCCTAAATGACATAAAGGTAGTTAAAATACTCTAATTCTTTTAATTTTATTTTTCTATTGTTTATAAAACATTAGTTTTATAACTTTTGTCTTCTAGAGTTTGTTACCAACAAGTCATAGAGAATAGGCTCTGTGAGACCTGGTTTCAAATCTTGCTTTGTCATTATTGATGGATAACTGGGCAGTTAATCATTTAATATGCCTGTCAGACAGTGTTGTTGGTAGTTAATAGCCTGACTTTGAGGACAGGCTTTGGGTATATATGCTGGATCTGCGTTTCTCAGTTGTGTGACTTTGGACACAAAGTTACATAGCCTCTTTATGCTTTAATTCTTCATCTACAAAATCAGTTAAAAGAATTAAGTGAGTTTAATCATATAAAGCGCTTGAAACAGTATTTGGCACATGAAAAACACTCATTGGGCCTCCCTGGTGGCCTAGGGGTTAAGTCTCAGTGCTATCACTGCTATGGCCTGAGCTCATTACCAGGCCAGGGAGCAGCAGGTGCAGTAGGCCTCTCCTGTCTCCCACTGCTCCCCTCAGCAGTGTATTTCAGTGGATCTGCCTGTCCTGTTCCCCACTCTGTCTCTGGTGAATCCTCTCATCCCCTGCACCTCTGGCCTACACCCAGTTTTTGTATGCATAAAATGCATAAATAAAAATCCTTAAAAATAAGAATCTTAAACCCCACTCATCAATGCTATTTTTTACACTTGGTCATCTTTATAAAGGAAATACAAAAGAAAACTTTGAGTTGATGCTAAGATTAGTGCATAAATAAGATATGTTATAAGTAAATAAAGTAATATATATGAAGCACATAAGTTTTGGCACATGCTAGGTTTCCTTCACGTAAACATGTCAATCTCAAGGCTTTCCCTGTTTATTTGCATGTATCTTCCCATCTTTTCCACTTCTTCCAGTAAAGGTAATTTGCTTTCAAATACAAGGACTGAGCATAACGGACACAAGGATGTATATGGTTATTACAACACTGTTTAAATGGGCAATATTTAATAATAATGTAGCTGCCCAATGACAGGGGACTGGTTAATGTTATGGTTTATCTGTTTGATGGACTAGTACTGGCCAGGTGTTAGAAATTCTGTGGTATAAGAATATTTATTGACAAAGGAAAATGTTCCTGATAAGATCTAAGGGAGGGGGTGGAAATAAGCTCTAAGAGTATATAGAGGATGATATACTGTGGTGGAAACATTCACACACTATATATTTACACATGCACACATGACTACATATAAAGCAAATCATGGCGAAAGATACCATAAGTAGGATTTGCATGTGAAAAATACAAATACCCAATAAAGAAAAATAAACAAAAGATATGAAATGACAGCTGAAAAAAATACAACTCCAAATAGCTAAGACTCATCTGAAAGTTGTTCCACCTCCAGACTGAAGTAACAGTAACAAATCACTTTCCGGGCCTCCCTGGTGGCACAGTGGGTTAAGCAACGCACTATGAAGCAAACCACAGCCACTGCAGCACGAGTTCGATCCCTGCCTCCGGCCAGGTTGGGGACCCACATGGCGCAGCAGACCTCTCCCGCTGATCCCCTCAGCAGTGTGTTTTAGTCGATCTGCCTGTTCTGCTCCCTGCTCTGTCTCTGGTGAATCCTCTCACCCCCCACACCTCTGGCCTGTACCCCAGTTCTTGTATGCATAAATAAATAAAGCTTTTAAAAAAAAATCACTTTCCTCCTCTCAGACTCAGAAAACCTACTGGTTGGAGTTGAGAAGGCTAGTTGCATACATTGTTAGTAGAAATTTAAAGTATTTTATCCTTTTTGGGAAATAATGAGCCATGACTGTAAACATAAAAAAAATACCCTGGATTTCTTCCCAGAACTCCCACTACTGGCAGTCAGGTAGAAATAAGACTCTAGTGCATAAGGATATGAACACAGATACTCATTTACTTTGTGCAAAGTAACAAAAGCAATAAGAAGATTGAAACAAAGTAAATTCCCTTCAAAAAGAAAGTGGTAGATTAAACTGGAATATTATACAGCTATTTAAAATTAAGACCAGGGCTCTCTTTGCCCTGCCTAGGCACCACCTACCCAGGAATCTTTACCCTTTATCCTTCTTTTTCCTAAAATAAACTTTTCTTTCCAAGACAAAAATAAATAAATAAATAAAATTAAGGCTAAAATAACATGATCCCTTTTAATTAGTGTATGTATGATGGGAAAATAGGTAGAGGCAGTTTGTATCTATGGAAGGGACACTCATAATATGAGAAAAAAGTCAAAAGTGCAGAACAATGTTGGTAGCATGAGTTTTAGTGAATATGCAAGATGTATGTGTTCCTGCTTAGGAAGTTCTCTACAGTGAGGGGATGGACTTGATCTGTCCAGTGGTCCTTCTCTTCTCAGTTCTGTGGTGTAGAGCTAAAGCGCTTTGGTGTTTGGTCCTTCTACCCAAGGCCTTTAGGATAGTTAGTCAGACTTCAGACATGTAGCTTTAAAGTTACAAAGTGCACGCACGCACACACATACACACAAACACACACACAAGATTACAAAACAGATTTCTAAACCTTTCTTCCTTTACATATGTACAAATCATTCGGAATGCTGTGAAGAAAATAAAATCATTAAAAAAAAAATCTAGAAATAGATGTGTGGGGCCTCTCTGGTGGCACAGGGAGGTTAAATCTCAGCACTGTCAAGCTAGCACCAGCCACTGCAGCGTGAGTTCTCCAGCCAGGAAGCACACCTCTCCCGCCTTGCTCGCTGCTCCCCTCAGCGGTGTATTTCAGTAGATCTGCCAGTTCTCCCCATTCTGTCTCTAGTGAAGCCTCTCACTACCTCCCCACCTCTGGCCTACACCGTGGCTCTCATGTATAAT
This sequence comes from Galemys pyrenaicus, assembly GCA_019455555.1. NCBI lineage: Eukaryota > Metazoa > Chordata > Mammalia > Eulipotyphla > Talpidae > Galemys > Galemys pyrenaicus. The sequence continues at coordinate 6,665,514 of JAGFMF010011799.1, read as the reverse complement.
GTAAATGAAATAAATCTTAAAAAAAAAATAGTAGTCTGGGGGCAGCCATTAGAGAGCTAATCAGAAGTAATGTTGAAAAATGATTTTAATAGGTATGGACTAAATGATGATGGGTCTTTTTTAAAGATTTATTTTATTTATGCATACAAGAACTGGGGTAGGCCAGAGGTGTGGGGGGGTGAGAGGAATCACCACATGTGGGTTAGCTCCCTGGCCAGGTATCACACTCAGGCCTCATTGGTAATAGCATGATAGCACAGAAACGTAACCCCTACGCCACCAGGGAGGCCCCGATGATGGGAGTCTTTTAGTGGTTAACAGCCCAAGTGAAACTAGTTGAAGTAAGACTAGTTCATTTCCAATAATTTTCTTAACTGTTAGGGTTTGAACAGTTTTCAAATATTCCTCTTGGCATCAAAAAACAGAAACTGAGTTACTGCACCATTCTGAGAAAAAGCCACTTCAAATTTACTACTTGTTTCCTCTTTTTAAAGAGGAACCTACCTCTAAGAAGAAAAAAGAATCACTTCTGTGTTATGTGTTTCTGTTATGCGTCCCCATTAGTATGAGGACAACAGAGTGCAGTGTTAGAAAAAAATGAAGTGATTTCCTTTTGTGTGCTAAAGTCAAGCAGACCAAAAAAACCAAACAAACAAAAAAATCCAAAACAAAACACAAGCATGCACTGATCTCAGTGCTATATTGAAAGCCGTGCTTGGGTCTAGTAGTTCGTTTAGTGTTTCTGTGGACTGACTCATGGGTCAGTCTCCTGGGTGCAATGGAAGGTAATGGAAACAGAGCTGAGGAACATTCCTTAGTCATTAGTTTAAGGGCCAACAGTTTCTAGACTTTAAAATAAAAGCCATATTTTTACAGATTCTTAATAGTTTAGCCTTGTCCCTTTTTTGGGAAGGGGGTGACAGAAAAATGTCAAATCTTAGGGAGACACCTCATCTTATCAGAATAAAGTACTTTTCTAAAATCAAAGAATTAAAGAACATAAAACCCATGAGTCAGGAGGGGCCACTCACTCACCGCTTTGATAAAAGCCGTTGCATCCATTCATTCAAGTATGGTCTTTGTCAGAACTCGCTGTTTCTCAGAGAACTTGATACAGACCAGACAGAAACCTTTCTTTCCTTAGCAGGCTTCAGGTGTTCACTAATAATGCAGATTAAGAAGGACTTGTTCCAACAAGAAATTACAGAGGATTCAAAGTTCTTATGAACCTACATTTCTGGTTAAGCCTAATATCTGTTTTTGAAGCTTGGCTTCAGTGAGCTTTTTGTAACATTAACCTCTGTTTCTTAATTTATGTCTTGTGACATAAAAGGAAATCTCTTAATAATAAGAAAAACAAGCCTGTGCCCCTAAAAAGTCTGAATTATAAAAATGTACCTTAAACTGGGCTAACAAATTCTGAGTCTGGTTTATAGTACACACTTGTTTTTATAATTGTTATGTTGAAACATCACGCTAAATAATGCAAACTGCCCATATACACAAGTAATGCTAATACATCACTTTCTACAACCAGTCATTTGTCACCTCAGCCTGAAATCCCCACACTTAGGTCACTCTGTTGACTTGGGGGTTAAAAAGATAAGGACATGGGGCCTCCCTGGTAGCTCAGGGGGTTAAGTGGCAGCACTATGAAGCAAACCACAGCCACTGCAGCAAGAGTTCGATCCTGGTCCAGGGAGGTGACCCACATGGCACAGCTGACCTCTCCTGTCTTGCCCAGCCACTGCCCTCCTCAGCAGTTTATTTCAGTAGAACCGCCTGTTCTGTACCCCACTCTGTCTCTGGTGAATCCTCTCACTGCCCGCGCATCTGGCCTGTACCCTAGTTCTTGAATGCATAAATAAATAAATCTTTTTTATAAAAAGATAAGGAGATGACTTCTAGAAGAGCTCTGTTAAAGGCAGGATACAAATCCAGGGTCATAACAGTTAAAATAAAGAGATCTTGGGGACCATTTACTTAAAAAAAATTTTTTAATGGTCTATTAGGAGCCCCAGAAAATGCATAATTATGGTCAAGGTTATGAGAAGTCCCAGAGTTTGAACTGCCAAGGGTTTATGGAACCCTAAGGAAATGTGGTGAGCCGTGGCTAACACAGGCTTTACTGGGCAGCAAATCTAGCTCTATGATTGTATATCGTATCCTCCTCTAGGACTTAAAGATTGACCAGAAAACCCCTTTACGGGTCCTTCACCGGAGACCCCTGGCTGTGAGAACTCGAGTCATTCACTCCATGGATACGGACTATGTAGATGAGCATCACTTCCGCCTTCATCTTAAGACTCAAGCTGGAACGTATCCTTTTGACCTTCTGCATAGCAGTAATCTAACCAAAACCTCTTGGAAGAGTTCATGTTATTCTCAATTGGCTCTGGGAAGGAATAAGGAAAAGTTTAGAGGTGAGAATCCATTTTGTTGTTGTTTTGGGTGTTTTTTCCTCACTAGTTTTTTTTTTTTTAAATGACCTTTTAAATCATGAGGAAGGAAGCAGCGAGTTCAGTCTGTACTTAGTTTCTTGTAATTATAGCGTGTCACACAATGCTGAGCACGTTTTCATTACTCAAGAAACACTTTTGATTGATTCATTGCTGTCTTTACACATTTTGCAAGTCACATATTCATGACCATGTTTGGGTTCTCTCAGAATATTTGTGCATTTGCCCCAGATGATTAGGAGATTGGAGTGGCCCTACTTTACATACTGATCTTCATTTGGCCACTGATCCAGGACAGATCACTTGCCCAAAGCTTCCCCTGCCTTGTGTGTTTTTGTATCAGAACTGTGTTACTGGGTAGAATTGATCAGGGAGCTACTAGTCTGAGCTTTAATTTACTTTTCAAAGGTGCTGCTAGTTTTCGCTTGTTTCTTTACTTTATAGTGTGATTCAATAGCCTGAAGTGATAAAATATTTTCTAACTAGTTATAAAACTGATATACATATAGATATAAAGAGGGGTGTCATTTTAATCACCATATAGCATTCATACCAGATTGCTGTAATTAATTTGTCTCTCCTATCTACTGACTTCCTCCCTCCTCCTCCAACCCTGTTCCAGTCTAAGAGTGTCCAGGATTTACTCAACTGAAACACATATAGGTTATTCTAAAATTTTCTAAATTTTTTGCAGTTTGGATCAAGGAATGACCTACTTAGACCCCAATCAACAGATCTTATTATCCTTGTTGTTTGGAGCACATTTACCTATTGTGGGTGGAATGTGGCTGGAATTTCAAAGAAATGACAGTTTAAAAAAACTTTTACCTAAACCTGACTTTAGTTTCTGATGTACGTGGGAGAAAAGTGGTGTAATATCTTTTTGGTGTCATTGAAATATGTTCAGAACCCACCATATACATATACACAAAATTCAAAAAATCTATCTGGTAAAGCCTTAGCTGCCATATGGTAATATACACAGGTGTATGATTTTTTTCCATATATATTGCTCTGTGTATTGAATCAGTTGATTTGACAATCACCTCACCCCTCTGGCTAGTAATAAGAACTGTTCTGGACATTTTAACTGGTTATTCTGGGGGATTTTTGGTCATCTCTCCCTATCATCGCTATTCATATGGAGCATTCTCTCAAGAAAGTGAGAGAAGAATGACAGTTGTTGAGTAATTACGCCAAGTAATTAGCAAAGAAGATAGTTACTAGATAATTACATATCTTATGCCTGACTGAAAATATTTGGTGAAGGTAGAGTGAATACATTTACAGAAAGTGAGGAGTGCATAAGATTGGCACTTCTGATTGTTAACTTTTTGTCATCTGAGAATAAACTTATTCTTTGTATTCAGAGTGATTTATAAAATACAACAGGATGCTGAATGAATTTTTACTAAATGCTGGTAAACATGTTATCTTTCAGTTGTGAATGAAGGTTAGCAGAGTCCCTGTATAAGGAATGTTAATATAATCTTGCTAGTGACTGGTTCTAGGACTAGCATTGACTGTAAGTTTTAGGACCTATGAGGGAAACACAAAGTTACCCTTTTAAAAAAGATATTTGACTTAATTCTTTTGCTAACCATGTTTGCAAATATGTAGAATATAGGTCCTTTGATAATCCTTCTGAAGGGCCTTCATCAATATTAAATATCCTTACATTCTGTTGCCATTGTGTCACTGAGTCACAACACAAGGATTAAATGTATGGCCCACAACACAAGGATTAAGTGGAAACCCACCATGTGGCAGATGCCAGGTGCCATTATTAAATATGGAACCAGAAAGGTGACAAAATAGAAACTTAGCCAGGAAGAAAATAGTACAGAGGTGGGTGGGTGGTGTTTAGTAGTGAACTGCAGCTAATTTTAAAAATAATACCCACGTTTTGGGACTTGGAAATGAGCTGAAGAAAGAAGAAATCCATGATTCTGGGTAAGTTTGATGTAAACACAGGTCCCAGGTTCTGATGTTGGCTGGTAGGCTGGGAAGAGCCAGTGTGTTGTAGCTAATTTTCTAACACACACATCACAAATCACAGCTCAGAAATCACCTTTTTTTTTTTTAACATTTGCTTTTGTTTGCCATTTCCCTTTCATCAAATCTCCCTGAACAGTTGGCGATCTTCATATTTTCCTTAAACCAATCCCAGCTACATTAAAGAATTTGTACATGGAGACTTTGGGAGAACTAAGCCGAACATTGGCTCGCTGATGAATGTAACTGCAGACATTCTTGAGCTGGATGTGGAGGTAAAACTTTTTATTATGCTCTTTGCATAGTAAATTCAGCTAAGGTTATGCTTTTTTTTTGGTATTATGCTAAATAGTACCACTCACCTTCATTGGTACTTGAAGATGGTCAAAATCTTACAATAGCATTGTATTGCAGGGAGGGACTCTCTTCAGAAATTTTCTCTTAGAAAAGTACAAGGTCTCACTTAAGATTCTTGAAAATATAGAGCTAATTTGCTAAATGTGCTTTATGTATGACCAGAGCCATACATTAGCCCTTAAGCCAAACAAAGAAATGGAGTTTCCTTCATATTTCCTTCGAACTCTAGAGAGTTTATTCTCATACTTATTTTGTCTTATAAAGAACTTAAGATAGGCTACTCAGAAATGTATTCAGGACAGGGATAGAAAATGAGATGAGTCAATCATTATTAATAAAAGTAGTTCTATAAGGAACTCCTTACAGTAGTCCAAATTCTCTGCTCTTGTACTCTGATTTGAATGTAACTTCTTAAGCAATGAGAAGAATGGATAGACTCATGTGGCAATTTTCCAGAAATATTTTTCACATTAGTAGGTACTATGTGACAAATTGTGTTCCTTGGTAAATAATTCAGTGTAGGAACAGTCTTGCAACTCTACACCCACCCATCTCCGCAAAGCAGCCTTTACAAGAGGCTAGTGTTTAGCGCTTGATAATAATATCAGTTCTAAGAAAGAAGTGGCTAAGAGTAGCAATCAGATGATCACTGGGGCACCCTTACCTTACCGTCAAGCCTCTAGAGTACGTTCAGATTCGATTTTATATAGCCCTCGTGGGACAGTCAGTGATAGCATGTTCTAGGTTGCAGGTGACCTTCTCAGTGAGACTTATTTTGAAAAGACAACCTTTGATAAACAAAAGAAAATCCCCAAAGCATTCATCTTCTTTGACTTTAATTCTTACAACAGTTTAGGAGTACTGGAGACACAGTCCGGTGTTTCTCAGCCCTGATTGTCCATTGCAATCACCTGTGGAGTCTTTAAGCTGTAACATACCTACCCTCTCCTGTCCTCACAACACACAGGAGAGAGACTGTGCTCAATATTTTCAGGCTTGAGAAACCACCAGTTAACTTAGATATGGGTGTTTAGTATATGGCTATCTTCCGAAAAAGAACCAAAATATTTCGTAAGAGATAAACATATACAATAATTATTTGGGCTTTTCCAATGAAATTTTTTTGAGTCTGGTATGTAAAGGGACTCAGATTGATTTCATTAACTTTTAAAAAATATTTAAAAAAGAAAACTGGGGCCTCCCTAGTGGCGCAGCGGGTTGAGCGCTACACTGTGAAGCCTCCGCTGCACAGCAGCAGCGTGAGTTCAATCCCCGGCCAGGGAGGGGCCCCACATAGCACAGCAGACCTCTCCTGCCTCGCCCGCTGCTCCCCTCAGCAGTGTATTTCACTTGATCTGCCTGTTCTGCTCCCCACTCTGTCTCTGGTGAATCCTCTTACTTCCCGTGCCTCAGGCCTGTACCCCAGCTCTTGTATGTGTAAATAAATAAATCTTTAAAAAAAATAAAAATTAAAAAAAAACTATTTAAATAATTTTAGGTTTTAAACACAAGTCTCAAAAAACATGGATCAAGTGGGCTTCTTTTTTAAAACTTCTAAATTGGACCCTCTAGGGTAGTTAAGACCAGGTGTGATTTCATACTTCTAAGGCCTGGAACTTGATTGTTTATGTGAAGACAAAATAGTCTCCTGTTGTTATTTCGTTATGTCTTGAAGATCAAGGTTTTGTTCTAGAAGAGCCAAACTAGGCTGAGTATACATAAATTCCGTTTTAAAAGAACAAAAATTCTTGTGATACACAAAGATCCTTAATCCTCTTCTAGCTCCAGGTGTTTTCATATTCATTTAACATTTAGTTGTTAAGTTACAAATAAGACAAGTTTATTATCTACTTGAGCACCCGTTATATACATGTGGGAAAATGAAAATGATCAGAAGAATAAACATTGCTGAGACTTCGGGAGAATTAGTGTTGCTATGTGAATTTGCTTACTAATTTACACATATAACATTTTAAAAATTTCAATGTGCTCTAGTCTCTTAACACTCAAAAGGCACACTTATGAAGCAGCTGAGTAATGGAATACTCAATGAATTCAGGAACAGGTAGGTATTGGGCCCAATATTCCCAAGTCCTAGAATGGATTTTAGATTTGAATTATGATATTCAGTGGCTCATTTATTCAAACACAGTTATTTCTGTTGTATTATAGTAAAACTATTAAATGTATACAGTATTACCAGTAAATGCTTAAAACAGTGATACGTTTACTGACTTGCTTTCTTCCTTGTAGTCTGTAGATGTTGACTGGCCCCCTGCTCTGGAAGACTAGCTTTCAAACTGGGAAACAAAGGTTTTCCTGGCCTGGTGTGGACGTCCATTTAGCATACACTGTAAAATGGCTGTTTACCCACCATAACAGTGTCTTGGTAACTACTTGGATCATGTTGATCTTTATATTTTTAAATTTGTTGTAACACCTCAGGATCTACATATGTGTATATTTTGTTATATTGTTCTAAAAATGTCATGATTTTTCTTGTTTCCAATCCCTAACAAACCAAACTTTGGGTAATGAAATAATTTGATGCTTTCATTTAGAGAGGTATACAAACAAGATAAATTCTGATAATCTGAGCTATAACTTCTTTCAGCAAAATTCCCCTGCACAAGATACATACGTGTTTAAAATCATGTTATAAAACTTAAGTGATTGTGATAAACATTATAACTAGATTTATGCAACACAGTATCCTATAATATTCTAAGATATCAAATGCAACTCTGACATGATTATTTTTCCGAGTAAGTTTCAAGCAAGCTATTACCAATAGAAGCTGTTGGTGTGATCTGTCACATCTTAATCACTTCAAGTTACTATTTTGACAATCGAAAACTATCAATGCATTTGCTGGGGAGAGAAAGTGAAACCTTAGGAATTGAGGCATGTCATGGTAAGGAAACTCTTTTCTTTTAAATGAGACACAAGTGCCTTCAATAACTTCAATCCCAGGGAGATTGCTAAAGGTAAACTGATACTTTTCCTGAGTGCTTCCTTGTATCACCCAATTTCAAACATCTTCATCAGGTAAATAGGAGATTATCATTTCCATTTTATATATATATAAACCAAAGAATAGGCATTAAATGGTTTATCTAAAATTGCTAGTTACTTCCATTCCCAGTATGAACTGAAATTTCCCAGTCTCCAGGGTCCTTTATAATAAACTCTTATTGAGCACCTACTGTGCAAAGGAGAACCCTAAGGATGCCATTTAAATGTGCATAACACCATGATACATGATGTCTGACCTTTGGAAATGAAAGAGCAAATCAAACAACTTACAAAAAAATAACCCAAGTATGTTTCAGATGAGTTCATATGATTACTATTGTTAGTGAGTTAATTATCAGTTGGTATTATAAAGAGGAAAAACATTAAAAAAGCTAAACCTAAATAAAAAGGTCTATCAGTAAAAATTTCAAAAGAATCTCACTGTTGCAGATTCAAGTGTAATTTCCATCATTCTTATACAACTTTCAGCTTATTTTAGAACACAAATGACTTAGGTAGTGTTGAGTTACTGTTTCCCATCTCTACATTATATATAGCGCCTAGATACAAAGATATATTATCTATTTTATAGACCAGGAAAATGACCTAATTAACAAAAACTCCATATGCGAATTACAACCAAATTATTTTTCACTATTTCCAATGCCAGGAATGAGAAAGGGATAATAGAAATAAGCTTTTGATAAAAAGTAAAGCTTTTGTGTGAACATTTTTGAGTTTTGGTGGAAATGTTTCTGCCAAAGTGATCTGAGTAATTTGGGAGATAGTTTTTTTGCAAGTTTCTTTTTGATTCATATTTGAATTCAGTGAATCTACGAAATGGAAGAAGCTCTTCAAGCAAACTTAAATTAGAAGACTTCTATTTCTATTTCTGAGATATGCAAAATTTTAAGAGTAGATATTAGCTATAAATACTTTTTCAAAATGTTAATGAGACATGGGGTCTTTAAAAATTAACATAGCTCTCTGTTTTATGCAGAACTGTAAACATTAAATAATGAAAATGGTTTCATTTTTGCCTCTATAAAAGTATTTTTAGCTTTGTGATTGCCTCTGATAGCACTGAGAAATATCTTTTTAATAGCACTTAGAGAAGGGGACCTTTTATTTCTTTGTCCCTATATAGTCTGTGGTTTAGTTTAGGCAAAACATCAACTCTGAATACCTAGAAAAGTAAAAATAAAGTTGGTAAAGTGAAAATTTCTCCAAGTAAAATGATTACATTTGTAAGTACATGAAGTAAATTTAGAAGTTAAATTTCTATTTAGAAAGAAAAAAAATTTAGATCTTTTCTTTAGAGCTTTATTCTTGGACATTTAAGTCCATATAAGAGAATGAACTTTAATGGAAGTTTTTCTGAATTGATGTTTTAAAATAGTATTAAACCATTTTTTAAAAAATTATCAAACCAACTGATATTTTTAACTTTCTCATTTTGAAATGATTTCAACCTTATAGGAAAACTACAAGAAAAGTACAAGGGACCTTTTCTTCTTGAACCATTGAGCCCATTACCCTGCCTACATACATTAGCGTATAAATTCAGTGTATTCTTGTATTTTCAATATAACAAAATCGGAACGGTAACACTGACATTGCTATAATTTGATCCACAGACCCCATTTGAGTTTCACCAGTTATCCACCAGTGTTCTTCTTAATCAAGGGGTCTCACTTAGCGTTTAGTTGTTTTGTCTCTTCAGTCTCTTCATTCTCTAAGTTTGTCTTTCCTTGACTCTCAGGACTAACATTTCTGAAGACTTTCAGGGCACTTACTTTACAACTACTTCTCAATTTGGGTTTGGTCTTTCCTTATTAGACTCAGGTTGTACCTTTTTAGCAACACCACCAGAGGAAAAAACTATCTTCCTGCATTTTATTAGGTATCGTGCTATTTTGATTTTTTTTTTGCTTTTTATTTTTTTATTAATATAATTTTTTAAAAAAATTTACATATACTTGCCATCAGTTGTAATCCCCATGTAGTCCCCATCACCATCTCACCAGTGCACCATCACCTCAGTCCCTCGTGCTCCCCTCTTCCCTCAACCCCCCCTCCCCTCCCCACCAGGTGTCCCCAGTCTGTCCTTGTCTCCTCATTTTTGGTTTTTGTGTCTTTATTGCTGTTATTATTATTGTTCTTATTCCTTTCCTTGATCCTTATTTGGCTCCCTTATGCGTGCTATTTTGATTTGTATAGTTAGTGATGACTAGACTTTATTTAGTTAATGAAGGTATATGCTTCTCCACTCTTATACTTTTCCTTTTAATAACTATCTTGTAGGAACATCATCATCAGACTTCTACTTACTACTGAGTTTTACCTGAATTAGTTATTATCACAATCATTATCAAATATTCATTTTTCTGATTCCACCTTTTCCTTCATTGGTTGGCATTCCACTGCAAGGAACCTTCCCTTCTTTGATTTCACGACTTCCTATTCTTTTCTATGGATTATAATGTCCCTAACATTTATTTTGACTTCTGAGTGTTGGTTTGGCCAGTGGATGGTCCTTCAGATCTGGCTCCTCTATCCTTTTGACATATCCCACCATTCTTATAGCATGTTTTTACTTCCTAATATGGAGACACTCCAGGCCCAGCTTGTATTTCATTTATACCAGCTCTAGAGTGGGCTAGTTCTCCAAGAAAAACTGCTTCTTTTTAGTGGAATATGAAACCAGAAACCAAAACCTGGGCACTAGTTGTGTTCAGTGCAATCATGCCATTGCTGTGCCCAATCCTCTTGTGGCAAATGTACACATTTACATCTCTGTACTTCTCTCTACACGTATACCTATTTTTTAAATTATGAGTTTAATTTAAACCAGTATTTCTAATTCCAACCTTATTTTAGTTTCCCTCCTTTTTATATTTGTAATTCCTCTCTGGCAGTGAGAAATCTGGCTCCCATCAGCTTCAAAGTATTTCCTTAAGTGATCAGTTGCCCTTGTAGCCACGCTCCCACTGATGCATCCTTATTCCAAGTCGCTGAGACTCCCCTCCCAACTCCCTCACATGTTCCTGGTTCCATCCTTACTCCCACACTAAATCACCTTCACCCACTGTGGCAATATCTACCTGTACCTTGCTCAGTATAAAAAAATGACTTTGTCTTGAATATTTAGAGGAGAGGGATAGGCAGAAAATAAGTCAGAAAAGCAAAAACTGAAATTAAAAAGGTATTTAGCACTCACAAAATTATCATTTCAAAGAAGTCAATATGCATTTGAATGTATAATTCATCTATAGCACTCCATAAAAATACCTACTGTCTCTATAAGACAATCATTTTTATATCAAATAACAACAAAATATTAAGAGATTTACAATTTCTTCCATTTATTACCAAGAACAAAAATCATTGTATACAAAGATATTACAAAGGTAATAAAATATTATGTACAATAACAGGTATTTTGACATCTGAAAAATGTTTGCATCTAGTATCACACCAGTATTAAATAAATGAACACTACCTGAGAACTTTTAAAACTTATGCTCGTCAGTACCTGAAAATTCATGTCATCAAGGACCATATAAAAATATTTGACTCTTATTATATATAATACACTTATGACATATATCACAGTCATAAAATAGTGCCATCTTGTAGGGCTCTGGATTTAGTAGTCAGCGGTATTTTAAATACATTCTTTTAAAACAGAGGCAGTCAGTTCTGGAGGGGCCATCTAAGATGAACCATGCATTAAGAATGCCCATTACCCAAAGACTTTGTGTTGTTCTTTCTGTCTCATCTAAAAGAGATCTTAACTGTGCAATTGTGACTAGCATTTTCAACTATTTGCTAATAAAAGCAACTGTGTGCACCAATCAAGTCTCCTTAGATTGAATTCCACAAATGGATCCCAAAGTCTTTCAATTGTATCTACTTTTTATTACCTTTTGTGCAAAGCTGTATTTTGACTAGATAATGAAGTTTTAGAAAAATTAGCAAGGTGATTCTTTTTAACCAAAAATCTTGTTTTATTACCTATATATCTGAATATGCAATTGTTGAAGTACTAACATTTTATACTAATTATTGTGTATTTCTTTTTACACATAAGTGTTTAATGAACTTTATTTGTGATTCTTCAAATTTTTGTAAGTCCAATCGTAAAGTGAGGCTGTTGAAACAAATAAAAATGTTAGAGTGTGATAAGTTGTACTCTAAATAGATAATTACTGGTAGTTGGGGGGGGTTTTCACCTAAAGCCAGTCATTTAGAAAAATATTTAGGAAAAAATTGTTTAAAAATTATACCTGCAATTTGCTTACTAGTGAAGGTAGTGAGAAGATGATGCGGTCTTTGGCCTATACTTTTGTATGCATGAAAAAAATTATAGACCCAATTAGTTTTTAGGGTTGATATTATCCACTGATAGGCTGGCGCTTTAACTAAACAATGTTAAGATGTATTTGTTACATTTGTCTTAGACAGAGGCATAAAAATGGACACAGACAACCCATACATATATTTATCTCTAATTAGCTACCCACTCCTGGGCTTATGTTAAATAGCATGAAGTTTTCTATTATATAATGCAAAAAGAAGTCTAATTTTGTACTTTTCATATTCAACCTCTGAAAACAAAGTACATCAGAAATTTTTCAACTGCAAACTTCCTTAGCTATGATGGTACTCCTGGTAGGAAGATAATCAAACTACTTCCATAAGCAACTTTGGCAAAGAAATTCAGAGTCACAGATTTCAGAACTGAAAGTCATTATTATCATTATATAATAGAAAATGTTTCTGGAAAGAAGTAATAATTATTTCTGGACAATAGCCATTCTAAATAGAAACCCTTCTTGGGGTTTTCCCTTAAGATTAATTCAGAGATAGTTTTCATCCTGCCATGTATCAGACAAATGGAAGGAGTTTGTCTTGATAAGAGCTTAATGTGTTTTGGATAAAGAGTTTTGGATAAGAGCTTAACGTGAGCCACAGGCAATATATGTGTGTGTGTATTGCTATAATTATATATTTGATTAGCATTATATAATTTACATTCTATTTAATACTATACACCTTGTGAGGTAGGCAGGCTAGGTATTATCTGCATTTTATATCTGAAGAGAGAATTCACAGAGATGTGATATGCTAAATAATAAACAGTTTTAAGTGACAGAGTTTAAGATTAAAATGCAGATGTGTTGACCAAAAAAAAATCCCTGTTCTTTCCATTTTTCATGCTATTTAACATTTACAGTGATGTCTTTTAACCTCAATAAATCAATTTGTACTATAACAAGTTATTTGGTGCTGCTAAGCAGCCTGGATCATGAATTACAAGTCTCTTAACAGGCAAGTATAGTTTTTCTGAAGCATCAGATTAGAAATTGATGACCCAGCAACTTATGTTCACTACAGTTCTAATTTGAAAGGCCATTAAGAACATACATTATATTCTTATGATATAAATCAGAATTGTGGTAGGAGCAGGTAGATTGGCAAGGGATATGAAAGAAACTTCTGAAAATAATTGTTTACATATGTAAAAATTTAGCAAGTTGCATATTTATAATTAGTTCACTTTATGCACTTTACTGTCATCCCTTAAAAGAACATGGTGCTTTGTATATAAGACAGTCAAAAATGTAATATGTTATCAATTACACGAATACTGGTGTGTCTGCAGGGGTAGAGAATCAAGGAAATGCAACAGAGGAATACTTCAGATTCAACTTGCCATGTATAGTAGAGAGAAGCAAGGTCAGATACAATAAATAATCCTAATACCTTCCAGTTTCTCCCTATTACAGTTCTCCATAGTACAGGAAGCACAGGGTAAAGTATTTCACAAGCTGGAAATGTTGGCATCACTGCAGGTCAAGTACCTTTCCCATTAAGAACATTATCCTTGTCCACATTTTTATATAGCCCTATGTTAATTTCACCCTCCCCTATCTAATAATAGCTACCTTTGTTCAGCACCAACTGTATTTGGGATTGTGGTTAAAGTGGTGGATTCCAAGGATAAATGAGACAAATCTTAAAGAACTATAATTCACTTAAAAGGAGGGCTACAATAAGGGCATGTGCAAAGCTGCACTTCAACTAGCGAAAAGCACAGTCTTAAAGGCTACATCTTTCACTGTAGAAGAGCAGAGGTAAAGTGGGTAATAACATGTTGAAGACATGGAGGGCCTCTTGTCTGAGACAGTTTTTTCAAGGAACATTAACTATAATCAGGCATAAGGGAAAATGAGATGTTTTTAATTGGAGCATATGAAAAACATTCTTGTTGGGGAAGGAGAGTGAAGACCTTCACTGAGAAAGCAGTAGAAATGAAGGAGGGACAACTGCAAGAAATTTTCTGGAGGCACACTCAAACGGACTTTATGACTATGAGTGTAAAGGAGAAAAAGAATAAAATGTGATCTTGAGATTCCCATTAAACATCTCAGGTACAAGGGGTAAATCAGTAATAACAAGAAGAGATGCAAGGAGGAGCTGGTCTATAAAGGCATTCGAGTACTACAGCTGTGAGCACTGGTGTAGCTATTTAGGGGGAAAAATAGCACCAACCAAGGGCTGGGGTTGAGACTAGGAAAAAATATTCACCCGAGAGAGCATTCATTCTGTGTAGCACAGAAACCCTGAAGGTGTATCCAACGAGGAGGTGGTGGACAAGATAGAAGTAATGTTATGGATATGTCAAGAAGGCTGATAGACACTCAATTTGACAAGGAAGGGTGTCCCTGGTCACTTTCTCAGAATATCTCTAAAAAAGCAGTGGGCGATAGAGAGAGACTGATTAAGAACGACTGGCAAGTGAGGAAATACAGGCTGATAGCACTTCGTAAGTCTGGATGTGAGTGTGAAGGTGGTAGGGAAGGTTTTTTCCTTACTTTTTAGCCAGAAGACATTTGCCAAGTGTATACAAAAAGTGGTGATATGAGGACACAGAAACAGGATGGGAGAGAACAAAAGGGGATCAAGTGGAACTTAGAAAAACTACATCAGAAACTAAGAACAGAGTATTAGAAGAATCGATGAGTATAAATATGTTACAGAGAAGCAAGTACCAAATTCTTAAGTATGAAATAAATTTTATGAGTAAATAGCACCTGAAAAATGAAAATCTATTGGAAGGACTCAACGCAGATGTAGCAATATCTTAATTCATCTTGCATCAAAATAAAAAAACCCTGAAACAAATCAATTGTGTATTTTTAAAAATTCCATTTTGATATTCTAACAGTGTTTTAAGTTGATTAGTGGTAATTAATACATAATTATAGGATTCTATATTTTATAAAGAAAAGCTCACTACCTATCAATTACTATCTGGAGAAAAACCTGAGTTCATATTTTAAACAGGAAACAAATTATGT
This sequence comes from Galemys pyrenaicus, assembly GCA_019455555.1. Classification (NCBI taxonomy): domain Eukaryota; kingdom Metazoa; phylum Chordata; class Mammalia; order Eulipotyphla; family Talpidae; genus Galemys; species Galemys pyrenaicus. The sequence continues at coordinate 6,650,321 of JAGFMF010011799.1, read as the reverse complement.
CTAGGTTTTTCTTTGCTCTATTAAGTTCTGCTAAAGTATACTTATTATGTGCTTATGATTTTTAAACTTATATAACAGGAATGTTTCATATTTATCTTTTGTTTCTAGGTATAAAAAAAAACAGGTCTTAAAGTTAGCTATACTTAGCATCATGATAGTTCTATCACAATTAAGATTTTCCTACCATCATTTTGCCACTAGTATTACTTTGTTCTCAAAAATCTGGATTAACATTATTCTCAACTTCAATGTATATGACTGATACAAATCTAGTATCACCTTAAACAGAACTAAAAAGATCATAAACATTTAATAATTAAAGCTCTTTATTCCTTTTCCAAAAAAAGCTCTATTTAGTAGTACTCTAAACATTCAATAAATATTTACTAATTATTGCTTATTATGCTCATCATATTGCTTAATATGAGGCAGACACTCTTCTACAAACTGGGGATTCAAGAAATTAAAAAAAATTCTGCCACATTAAACAGAACTGTAAAGATCATAAACATTTAATAATTAAAGCTCTTTACTCCTTTTAAAAAACAAAGCTCTATTTAGTGGTACTCTGACATTCAATAAATACTTACTGATTACTGTTATGCCTATTATCACATTGCTTAATATGAGGCAGACACTGTTCTACAAACTGGGGATTCACCAAAAATCTTCTGCCCTCGTGGAGCTTATATTTTAGTACAGAGAAACAAAAAGTAAACAAATGCTTCACAGAGTCAGGTCATGGTAAGTGCTATGGATAAATAAAAAGACATGAAATGCTGAGAGAGATAGTCGAAGAAGGCCATAATCAGCTAACAGATGAGTGAGACTGAAGGGTGTAAAGGTGTAAACTCTATATATATCTCAGAAAACCTTCAAAATAGAGAACACCAAGCACAAAGGTTCTGAGGCAGGACTGTAGTTGGTGTTTCTAAAGAGAAGCAGTAAGGCCACAGTTCCTGGAGCTGAATGAAGGGGAAATGGTAGCAGATGAGATGGGAAAGGGAGTGCAGGCCTAATAATTTTAGGAACTTGGGTCTTTTGAGTGAGATGGAGAGCCACTGGATGGCGCTGAACAGATTGATATGATTTAAAAGTATCTGATTTGTTTTAAAAGTATGATCACTTTAGCAAAAATAGACTGTAGGGGTATAAGGATGGGTTTTTGGAGACTATAGTTTCAATCCAAGTAAGAAGTGATGATGCCTTGCAAGAAGATGCTGACAGCAGAGGTCAAAAGAGATGGTCAGCTCTGGATATATTTTGAAGGTAAGGCTTATTGAATTTGCTTGTTGGACTGGATATGAGAGATACAGGGAGATTATAAAGAATCAAGGATATCTCCAAGATTCGGTCCTCAGCAACTGGAAGTATCACACCAAATTTACTGATTTGGGGAAGACTGAAGGAGAAGCAAGTTAGGAATGGAAAATCAAGAACTCAGTTTTGGATATGCTGAATTTGAGCTTTAATTAAGTGTCTCAGGAAGAGAAGTCAAAAAAAGCAGTTTTACACATACATGTAAATTCTATTCTGGGACAGTTCTAAGTGGTGAAACTGGGAGTTGACAGTATATGATTGTATGCAATCACAGGGACTGAGGACATATAATAAAAAAAGAGATCTAAGGAAATCTCCCCCCTTCAAAACATGAGTAATAAAGTTAAAATTATCAGCTATATGAAAAATATGGGCTTCAAGAGTCCAAAATGTAGAGAATACCTTATAACTTGAAATCTCACTTTAACTGCCTCTATCCAACTTAACATTTTTTTTAAAGATTTACTTATTTATGAATACAAGAACTGGGGTACAGGACAGAGATACGGGGGTTTAGAGTAGTCACCAGAGACAGAATTAGAAGCAGAAAGTCAGATCAACTGAAATACAATGCTGACAGGAGAGGTCTGCTGCGCCATGTGGGTCATCTCACTGGCCAGGGATCACACTCATGCTGTAGTGGCTGCAGACAGCTTCACAGTGCTGCGCCTTAACCCTTTCGACATCAGGGAAGCCCCCCAACTTAATATTTTAAAGAAATTTTGATTTACATACAAATCTAAAACACTCCAACAGCCTCAGAAAACCCCTTAGGGGTCACCTTGGCCCAAATAATAAGAATTTTTTCAATGACATAGTCATTACAGGTTTTACCTTAAATTTGCTTAAAAGCAAATATTAGTTCATTCGTTTAACTAAAAATGCACTAATACATTATTGAAGCAGTATGTAAAAGGACATTTGGAAAAATGAGCTCAAATGACTATTCCAAAGTTGGTCCTTGGGAAAATGTGGTAGGACGCTAATCCCCAGTGCACAGAGTATCAGGTTTCAGGAGATCAAACAGTAAAGTCCTTTTTCTAGTTTGGAATTACCCTTCTACTTTGTATTCTACATACCCAAAGTTTGTTTTTTGCTTTTTTTGTTATTTTTTTGATGAAAAAATTGATTTTATTCATTTTAACATATCAGAGATTCATTATACACTTAAATGGTCAAATAATGATTTAACCTAGGTTGATATTTAAGTAAACTTCAGTGCATATAGGATTCATAGGACATCATCACCCAGAAGGTCAGTCTGGGTGTATTTATCTACTCTTGAAGCAAAAGCTTTCTATAAATGCTGCACTTTTTCCACCTCTTCCTGAGGGTGGAAATGAGTTCATCCCTCTCTTTCAGCTACAGCTTCAGCAACAAGCATTCATTTTTCATTGCACCCTGACAAATCTTCTGACAGTTAAATCAGGAACTTGAGAGCTAAGACTGCCTGTGAGAGGAATCCCCTGCACACCCAGTTTTATATACCTCTTCTCAACGAAGAAGTTTTTGGACTATCATATGTTAAAAACAGAAACAAAAACCCGTTGTTCTAGTATTAGCCAGAAAAATATAAAACACTGCGTCTATGTAAGTAACAAACATCAAACAATTGCAAACATTTAAAAGGATTTAAACCTTGAATCACCATTTATATCTTACAGGTTTTCTTGAAAAAACCCAAACTCAAATGAGTCAGTCAGTTGCTCATTCTGCATAGTATCAATACCTGAATACTGACTACTTTGAACAAAACCATGACTGTTTGTATTAGTACTGTTTGATGGTCCTGACTCATTTATCATGCTGTTATCTGCACAGCTGAAGTCAGATCCCTCAAATGCATCTGATTGTGAAGTAAAAGCAGAACTAGAATTGGTGCCTGCTGACATAGTGGAAGAGGATATCTGATGGAGCTGTCTCAAGTCTCTTGAGTTTAACATTGAATTACATGAGGGGCTTTCAAGATTCATGCTCATGAGTCTCGGGTTATCAGGATCCCTCATGCTGTCATTACTAGGTGTGATCATATTCACATGACAGTTAGGCAGCATATTGCTATCAGACATACCATATAAATCTGTTGATGCTATGGATGATGCTGCCATTCTGCCTATGTCACTAATATTATTATAAATGCAAGCATTAGAAGCATTCAAATCATTCACAACTGGTATTTCCAAGAATGGTGAGATACCTTGTGAATTGGAGGTAAGTGTCCCTGTTGAAAAACTACTTGGATTTGTACTGCCTGAGTGTGAGGTGGATTGGGCCACTGATGACCAGCTTGAAGGCGGCTGAGGCACCATGGAGGGTATGGCTGAAGTATGATGTGACAGTGCACTTGAAATGGACGCAGACGAGGAATAGTAGGATTCTGCTTGACTTGAAACTCCTGAAGGCCTGGCCATTTCTGTCAAAACTGGACCGTGAGAAAACAAGTTCGATTCTGTTGGGAGGGAAAATGTACTTTTACAAAACTAAAATGAAAACTATAAAAAGCATTATTTCTAAATTAAAATTGCATAAATACACAAAAATATTTCAAGGAAACTGATGTAAAAATTTCAAATGAAAATGTTTAATAGAACTAAAATTATTACAAGTCCAGAACTAAATTCTGTAATATTTAACTATTTTACAAATATGTATAATTTTATTAAGTTACTTTGGCATAATTTTACTCCAGTTAAATAGAAAAATGTAGCTTCTGAGGTCCCTACGAACATTTTTGAAAAGTAAAATATAAATATCAGAACTGAATTAATGGGAATCCAAATAGCCAAAAGATTTTTATAGTCTCCATTTTTAGAAGAAAATAAAAAGATGAAGGGAATGCTCGTTAGGGATGATACATAAGAGATCCACATAAATTTCAAAAGTGTATTAAGATTTCACCTAACATAATTTCTGACAAAATTTTGAGTCAGAAAAAAATTAAAGATTCTGTATTTATGTATTATGATGGCTGTACATGATGAACTAGAAAAAAAGCTCTGAAAAACGTAAGTGGACAAAACATTCCCAATTAACTTTTGGTTAAATTAGCGAAATCACGTAATCAAATGAGTATGTATGTTCCAGTAAAACTTTATAAAGTTAGGTGGCTGGTCAGATATGAGCCATATTCTACACAGCATGCTCTAATTACCACCATATGAAAGAAACATAATTTCTTGAACAAATGCCCCAAATAGTCACAGTTTTAATAGGCCCTTCAAAAGCTGAGGTCAATTCATTCAATATTAAAAGCACAAAAGAATATTAGTAGGATCAAAGAATCTATTTTTAAGAATAGAATTCTACTGGTCTTTCTGATCATTAGTCATACTTAGAATGTTAAAATACCTTTTTTGATATATCTTCCTTCTCCGCTTGATCCTGGGGGACCAGTTCTCGGTCTTTCAGGAAAATTAACTGCTATTATAAAATTTTTCCATTATTAAATATAATTTGAAAAGCAATATTACCACTTTAAATTTGAAGAAATGAATAAAGAAAAAATATTTAAATACAAATCAAAATATTCTTACCACAATCCTGCCACAATCTCTGGAAAAGTAGAGTTGTTTTTTGTTTCTTTGCTTTATTGCCATAAGTATCTGGTTAGAAAAGAACCAGGAAAATATGTAAATCATCATAGGATTAAGCTTCCTCTTCTTTAATAAGTATATCAGTGTTTTATAAAGCACCTAAATAGAAATTGCTTTAAATAAATGTATATAATGTGGATTTAATAAACGTTACATAGTGTATCCCAAGTGAGGGTATTTTTCTCTCAGTGAAAAAAGTTACAACATTCATGTTTTTTTTCCTATAGTACCTATGTTACCATGTAGATAAGGACCAAAATGGAGACCACTCAGCATGGCAAATTTTTCATTAATAAAAAGGGTATAAAAAGGATCAAAATAAAACCTCTCAAAAATGAAATCTCAATAATTTTAGAATTATTTCAGATTCTTTTCCTTAGAAAATGATGCAAAGGGCATAAAGAAACTAATTGAAAACTTTCTGAAAAGAAATTATGAATAAAGATTATGTTGAAATCTTACCAAAAAAATGTTATTAGCAGAACTAACTTTAGGAACTATATAAAATACTATCACCAAAAAGTCTGACCTTTTTCATCAGGGAGATATCTAAAATCCATAGATTCACTAACTTCCTGGTCAGAAGGTCTTCGCAATTGCATTTTCACTGTTACTGGTTCCATTATAGTTTTGCAATATGGTGGAGTCTTGAAAACAATGGCTACTTGACGATGTACATCAGCTTGTGAAAAGATACCTTTTGCTTCCCAATCATTCAACACAAACCGAACTTCTATGTCATCTAATAATAAGAACGCAAAGAAATAACATAGGTAGAACTAAGTAAAATGTATAAATTAATCTAAAATATATTCTGAAGTCAGTGAGACAAACAACAAATAAATACCTTTCTGAACTTTGTCACAGAGTAGAAATATTTCATCTCCTCCACTGACACTTCCACAGTTCTTGTTTACACGACAAATCCTTAATTCTGCAGTATTAGGAGCACCTATATATATAAAGGATTTTCTTTAATGGGTTGGTACCTTAGTAACATATTTTATCCTTTTTGAAGGAGAGAATGTTGGGAAAACAATTTACAGGATGGTAAAACTTTTAGTGGTAAGAAAATTAAGGATACTAGTACAGTAACCTTCCACATGTCCCATTCTTTTATAACTATACTGCCCAACCAGATTGGGCAAGAGTATTGTAACCTCATTCCTATACAATGACAGGTCTTATAATTAAACCTCTCCTGCTTCTAAATTTGGATTCTTCCAATCCATCATACAGTCACCAGATTAATCTTCTTCAATTATGATCACAACACTATGGCAATATAATTTCCAAGCTTCCTATTATGAGGCCAATATTATTCTACTAACTTTCCCTGGCATTCAAACTCTCCATGATGAGATACTCTGATCAATCTTTATAGCCCTATGTCCCACTATCCTTCTACATGTAAAGCTGGTACAGTCTTACACCACTGAGAGAAATATCTATGTATATATGTATGTATCTATTACCCACACACAGAGTATTTAAGGGTAGTTTCATAATCTTCTAAAAATTAAACATCCATATCCTTGGATTAGCACTTGTCAACATTTCTACTCTGTAAATTTATGCTAAAGACATATTTGTACAAATAGGCACATACAAGGGTATTTACTGCACTATAATTTGTTACAGAAAAAAGAAAATCAAGAAGAAAATAATTCAAATCTCTTATAATGGAGTAATGGTTTACTAAAATGATGACAGAGTCATAAGAAGATAAACAGTTACAGAAAAGAATACGATACCTAAAAGGGAAAGGTTTAAAATATACTGCTAAAAGAAAAAAAGTAGGTCTAAAACAAGAACAGTAATGATTTTTTTAAGTTGTCAATAATATATTGTGTAAATGATGATAATGATAACGTTTTTGCATACATATGAAGGAAAAATTAGTAAAATATGTATTTTGGGGGAAGATGAGATTATGGAAATTTTCTCTCATTTATTTCATTACTGTTTGAATTATTCTGGTAACAAGCATAGTCTTTCGAATTATCAAAATATTAAGAAAAGAACTTTTAGAAAAGTCAAGTACACACAAGAAAACAAAGTACTTACGGTTGTCATAAATTGGGTTAGAGACAACGGGAGGTAGAGCAGTTGTCAAATTACCATGTTCATCAGGGAGGAAAACTTGAAAACACAACCTCACAACATTGAGATCACAATCTTCAATATCAAGCAGCTGTGGTTCAGGGACTAGAGAGCATATATTTTTTAAGAATGCAGAATTGTCACACTGAACTAAAATCCTGCTATGTCTTCCTCCCTGCCCAATATATCCAATAACCTTGAGTAGAATCCAAATCTATACTAACAAAAATAAAACGGTACACAATCTCAAGAATGCTTTATCATTATGTAGTCAACAGCGAACAGAATTCATTATACAGTCAAGAAATTACTATCCCACAGCCATCTGAAATAGTAGAACATAATCCCAAGTTGACATTAATAACAAATCAAGTTAATAAAAATGGCTGCACATTAAACGTAACTGAGAATAGGTATTCATTTATTAATTTTACAAATTTAGTCCAGCCATTATGTTAAGGACTCTAAATTATCTCCTTAACCTGTACAAGAATTACTACAAAATTTACTATTTTACAGAGGGAGTGATTTCTAAGAGAGAACAAAACTTGTCTAAAGTTTCACAGCTCGAAAGTGGTAAAATAGGAACTGAAACTCAGGTGACTGAACCTGGAGCCTGTGCTCTTAAAAACTGAACTCTATTTGAAAATTTTACATAGGATTTGCATAAAAATGATATCACAGGAATATACACTAAAATCCAGAACAATATTTTGGAGATGAAACCAACAGGATAATAGATGATATAAGTTACCTTAAAGAAAAAAATCTTGCAGCTCTGAAAAAATATAAAACCCCATTTTTATAGACTAAACTACAATGAGTTTGTTAAGTTGATAAGTGAAAAGAGATTCAGTTTCAATGGAAACTATTACTTCCTTTTCAAATACCATTAGCTCTAACAGTAAATCATAACAGTCATGTTTTTAAAAATGTGAAATACATGTATTACAAGAATCTTATTTTTCAGAAACTAAAAATTTAAAATGCTAAATTTGAAAACACAGTTTAAAGCCCAAACTCCTTAGGCCACCAGGCAATAACTAATAAAAACAGCATAATTTTGACTTTTAAAGTTAAACTACATTTCAGTTTCAGTATCTATTACAACCTCTAAAATTATCAGCATTTAAAAAAATATTTATTTTATTTATTTATCATATAAAAACTGAGGTCTAGGTCAGAGGTGTAGGGTTGAGAAAATTCACCAGAGACAGCATACGGAGCAGAACAGGCAGATTTACAAATTTACACTGCTGAGGGGAGCAGTGGACGAGACAGGAGAGGTCTGCTGCTCCATGTGTTAGCTCTCTGGCCAGGGATTGAACTCATACTACAGTGGCTGATGACAGCTTGATAGCACTGGGACTTTAAGTCCTGTGCCACCAGGGAGGCCCCAAAAATTGTCAGCATTTTTAAGCCTAACATTTGAAAGGATCTATAAGCACATATTTGTACAACCAAAAGTCAAAATGCTATGAGGACAAACACCTGTATCAAAGCAGATTACTGGCACAATTACATGGGCAATGAGAAATCCACCTCTTCAAAATCAATTTTTTGTAGCTTCATAAAGTTCAAGACACTCATTTTTCTCAATTCTGAAGATGAGTAATCAATACACACAAAAATAAACTATCAATAGTAGCTAAGTGCTCCTGACAAGTTTAAAAACAAACTTACATTAATGAACAAACTGTCAATCATACAACAAAAAGGAGTAAATCAGGATATACACCCCAACATGGATGTATCTCAAAAACATTAAGCAGAACAAAATGAACCAATTATAAAATATATACCATGGGGCCTCACTGGTGGCACAGGGGGTTAAGTTGCATCACTATGAAGCTACCCGCAACTACTGCAGCATGAGTTCAATCCCCAGTCAGGGAGCTGACCCACATGGTACATAAATAAATAAAATAAACCTTTAAAAAATAAAATAAAATATATACTTTATACCTCCATTTACATGCACTTCTAGGAAAGATCTATTCTATTGCAACAGAAAACAAACTAATAGTTGACTGGGACAAGTGAGGGTGAACTGACTGGGAAGGGAACCAAAGAAACTTGGGATGGTGGTGATGGCAGTGGAAATGTTCCTTATCTTGACTGTGGTGGTGCTATGTATATATATTTGGGTGGATCTTATTGTATATAAATTAGACCTTGATAGAAATTTAAATTTTTTTAAATGGTGCATAAAATTAAAATGGTTAATCAGTTTAAAACATTTAGTCACATAATTGTTCTATCAAAAAGAAAAAAAAATCTACCTATTTCTCTAAAAATTGTTTTTATGGGATTTTACTTTAGATTTTCTCAGTGTGTGGGAATGTAATTAGCAGTACATCATAATTACTTTCATTTCTGAAAAGCATGGTTAAAAATCACTGACCAGTAAGCAGGAATCATGACCAAAAAGTGGTTCGAAACTGCTTATTTTCTACAAAGCCTAACCTCATTCTCTGAAATAGAAGGCATATCTCCCCTCAGCCAGTACAACACTCAATCTGTACCTTTCTTACACACTTTTAACTGATAATCATCTATGCACACCTTATCAACACTTTAAGTTCCAAGATCCCAGATGTGGTCAGATGCATATTTGCACTTTAACTAAGGATGGAATATAGTGACTTACATATAACAGATATTTATTAAACAAAATCTCAGCAAGTGAATGAAAAATGAATTTTTAAAAAGGCCATTTACCTCAAAAAAAACCCACAAATTTTAAAAAGGAAAGTGTGGGGGTAGGAAACACATGAGGCAGGTTCTCTATGATTTGGGCAGACGACTAAAGGAGGAATCCTGGAGCCCTTGGAGGCTTTTTCAGGCTTTTATTAATCTTTTTGCATCAGAGGCGACCAGGTACTTGGGTGGTGGGGAGGTCAGGGGGCCAGGAGGCTGGTAGGCCTCCTAGCTCCTGGCAAATCTTCACTCTCTGGGCTCTCTAGCTTCTGTTCTGCTTCTGTCCCTCCTGCTGCTCTCTTCTCCTCTTCTGTCTCTGTTGCCACTTCATTTCTTTCTTCTGCTCATGGCGTCTCCGTGACGCCACCCTATATGGCCCATGTCTCAGCCCAGGTGCGCCCACCTACGCATGCCCACACCCGACTCCAGGTGCCACCATCAGGCACGCGTGCAGGACCACAGGGGTCTATCATTGATGCTAATGGTGGAAGGCGGAAAAGCCTGACAACTTTCATTTACCCTACAGAAAGGCATTGCAAAATAAAAGACCCTCTCTAAAATTATTGTTTTGTAGACAAAGTATTAAGTAACAAAAAGAAAAATGTTTGAACAATCGATTATTTAGACATTTTCTTAAATTGCTCAAGAAAACCATAAAGGAAAAACTGAAGTGAGGTTGGGCAGATAGTATGTAATTGGGACCAAGTCTACCATGAGAATTAAAGAGGGACAAAAATGAAAAAAATCCATCCTAAGACATCAGAGAGACTTTAGGAATCAAGATGAGTCATCGGAGGAAGGCAGAGCAGAACCATGCAGCCAAAATATGGGGGGAAAAAATGAAGACGTACATTCCTATTTCTACTAACTGTGCACCAACATTTCTGAGTATACTACAATTTAACCCAATTCTGACACTTGTGCACAGGATTTTCAGTTTATTATAGCAGGATACGACTCAGGAAGAGATGTAATTCCAGGTGTGTAGAAGCTGCACAGAGCTTTCAAACCATCCCTGGGCATACTATCCTCTCAGCATCTCCACAAATTCACCAATCTAGAAGCTCTCTGAACTCCTTGGGTTAGAAATTTTATGGTGCCTTCTCTTTCAGGCATAGTTGATTGAATCATTGGTTTCTGTTGATGAATTCAACCTCTTGTCTTTTTCCCCTTCTAGCAGGTGAGAGAACTGAGGTTGAAAGCTCCAAATCTGAAATAGTATGGTTGGTTCCCCTGGCAATCAGTGCCCTCTTCGCCCAGCTTTAGGGGTTTTCCAAAAATCACCTCATTAAAATAAAGTCAGGTGTGATTTAAAAGTGCCTTGTTATGAATAAACATAGAATCCCCCCCTTTATTTGCTCTTATCATTTAGCAAATCCCAAACTCTATACCAGAAATGTATATCCTTATACATTTCTCTCTTTTTTTAAAGATTTATTTATTTATGCATACAAACCCTGGGGTACAGGCCAGAGTTGTGGGGGTGGTGGTGAGAGGATCCACCTGAGACAGAGTGGGGAACAGAACAGGCACATTAACTGAAATATACTCCTGGGGGAGCAGCAGGAGAGGTCTGCTGCACCATGTGGGTCACTTCCCAGGCTGGCTGGTGGCAGGGATCAAACTCGTGCTGCAGTGGCTGCGGTTTGCTTCATAGTGCATTGCTTAACTCATTGTGCCACAAGGGAGGCCCCTCTTATACATTTATTATAAATAACAATAATCACAGAAACCTAGAGAGGTAAGTTCAGAGTAAGAGAACATTTTTCCTGCCAATTTAGTAAGAGGTGGCAAAAAGAATAAGCAGTTGAGACAAAGGTTTCATAAAATAAAGGGAGTTGAAGATCTGCCAATACCAAGGATCTGGTAAATGCCCACGGTATTGATTGGAACCCAAAGGAGCACCAAGAGTAAGGATGAACTGGATTATTGCCTCCCACAGGAATGAAAACCCAGCTTCAGGGGCCTCCCTGGTGGCTCAAGGAGTTCAACTGCAGCACTATGAAGCTATCTGCAGCCACTGCAATGTTCTCTGGCCAGGCAGATGACCACATGGTGCAGCAGATCTCTCCCATCTCGCCTGCTGCTCCCTTCAGCAGTATATTTCAGTTGATCTGCCTGTTCTGCTCCCTACTGTGTCTGATGAAACCTCTCACTGCCCCCGACACCTCTGGCCTGTACCCCAGTTCTTATATGAATAAATAAATCTTTTAAAAAAATAATAAAAACAGTTTTTCTGAAAATAGTGGAGGGTTCATAAAGAGGAACAGTGGAAGAAAAGATATGGAAGATGTTGGTACTACATGTGAAAGATTTTTTAATTTAGGGTCATTTAACTTTTAAGTTTAATTTAAAGAACCATTAAAGGTCTGCTCAGAGGCTTAGCTAGTAAAAGTGCCTGTCTAATGAAGAGTTATTACAGTTTATTTAAAAATAAAAATAATATGCTAAGGCATTATACCAAAACAACTGTTCTAATGGGAGGTACTTCATAAATGGTAATTTTTATAATCTCTTTGTGTAGAACTACATTATTCCAATTTTATACTGTATCTCAACTGAAATGGCCTCTTTAATTTAGAAATGTGGTCCTTTAATTTAAGAGTGAATCAAAAATTTTAAATGAGCATACTCCTGATCGAGAAATTTTCACTTCTGAAAAGTTACCTAAGGGAATAATCACATAAGAGTTCAAATTACATATTCAATACAGTCTCTTTAATAAAATGAAAATAAGCTGATCTACCCAAACAGTAGATTTTAACTATTAACATGGGAAGATGTTAATTCCTGAGCAGAAAAAAAAACCCCATAGAATAAAAATATAGCATGAGTTAATTTGTTTAATAAAAAAATGTGTATATATGGGCCTCTCTGGTGGCACAAGGGGTTAAGATCAGCACTACGAAGCATCTGCAGCCACTGCAGCACAAGTTCAATGCCCGGCCAGGGAGGTGACCCACACATGGCGCAGCAGACCTCTCCTGCCTCGCCCACTGCTCCTCTTAGCAGTGTATTTCAATAGACCTGCCTGTTCTGTTCTCCACTCTGTCTCATCACCCTACACATCTGACCTGTGCCCCAGTGCTTATATGCATAAATTTTTCAAAATAAATAAATAAATTGTATTAAAAAATTGTGTATACGTGGTATACATATACATGTATATATATGTGTACACATAACTGTGTATAAAGGAAATTCTAGAAAAATATGCATCAAATTTAATAGTAGTCTCTTCTGTGAGTATACTCGAAAGGGAAGAAAACTTTTGTTTTCAACGTTGTGTTACTGAATAAACAGTATGAAAAATAAAGATCTAGGAAAAGAGATGCAGACTTGTAGTTCACAAAAACACAGTACTTGTCTAGGAACATAGTCATTAAATCATTATCCTAAATCATTTTCATAGATCCAGGGAAAGCACAAATAATATAAGCAGTGTGGTAAATATGACATGAAGAAATCTAGTTATCGAAAATTTTAGTCATTCAATTCCTGAATTACACATTTAAGTGGTGTAGAGACTTTATAATATAGGCTTTTATGTGTAGGATGTCAGTAAAGTAACTTGGTAGTTATATATTTCTTAAACAATACAGAGTACTGAAAATAACTAGGTGCTACACCAGATAGCGCCATCCCCAACAAAGTGCACTAACACTTATGAAAATATTTTGTGTAACTCCTATATATTTCTATACTTCTATACCATATAGGGATTAATATAAGTTTCACTGTTGAATATGCTCTTGAGTTACACCAATATAATTACAGTACCTACAACATTCAGCAAAGGAAATGTATATTTTCTACTGAACTGACAAAAGAAAGGCCACAAATAAAAGAGAGTTAGAATATTTTTGAGGGCCTCCCTGGTGGTGCAGCGGGTTGAGGGCTGCACTGTGAAGCATTGTGGCACAGCAGTGCAAGTTCAATCCCCGGCCAGGGAGGGGACCCACATGGTGCAGCAGACCTCTCCTGCCTTGCCCACTGCTCCCCTCAACAGTATATTTCAGTCTATATGCCTGTTCTGCTCCCTACTCTGTCTCTGGTTGATCCTCTCACCACCCACACCTCTGGCATGTACCCCTGCTCTTGTATGCATAAATATAAAAAATATTTTAAAAAATGAATATTTTTGAGATGGTTTTCTTATAGAAAATAATAATAATCTCCACTGATACTAGAGAACCTTGTCTGCAGAAGAATTTTTTTTTTCCAGCACTGGGAAAGATTTTGAATAGTCTTCATTCCTCATACACAGGTATTAAGTCAACAAGTAGAAAAGTGAACAGAACTTAAAACAGCTTTTCAATACAGTACAAATAGAAAGTACAAATTTAATTTTACAAATTTAAAGTACAAATAGAAAGGGGCCTCCCTGGTGGCACAAGGGGTTAAGCACCGCACTATGAAGCATCTGCAGCCGCTGCAGCATGAGTTTGATCCCTGGCCAGGGAGCTGACCCACATGGTGCAGCAGATCTCTCCTGCCTCACCTGCTGCTCCTCTTAGGAGTGCATTTCAGTTGATCTGCCTGTTCTGCTCCCCACTCTGTCTCTGGTGAACCCTCTCACCACCCCGACCCCGGACCTCTGGCCTGTATCCTGGTTCTTGTATGCATAAGTAAATAAATCATTAAAAATAAATAAAATACAGAAATAAATTAATATCAAATAATAGAAATGATTACATCAAACATACCATTGAAAGGATTGATTCCTGCTCTTATTCTTGAAATAATAGCTTCTTTTACTTCTTTTTTCTTTACACATCGAATACCTAAATTTTGAAAACTAGAAGGAAAAAAAAATTAAAAAAGAAAAAAAATTTTTTCAAACTGCATTACAGTAAAACACAAAAACAAATGGAATTATACTAATTATAACACCTCAGAAATCAAGCACCACTGAAGAGTCATATTGTTAGACAAATATATTAAAACATGAAATACAATTCCAATTAGTATGATAAAGATGTGAGAGTAAAAAAGTGGAATTGTACTTCTAATCAAATCATACAAAGAATACTGTGTCAGTTTTACAAATGGTATTTATAACTATACCTTGCGAATATGCCTATGTCAGATACACCAAAGGAGATGGAGATTAACAAGAAAGTGACATCTAGAAACTAAATTTAGGGGCCTCCCTGGTGAGCAAGGGGTTAAGTCACAGCATTATGAAGTGATCTGCAGCCATTGCAGCACAAGTTCAATCCCCAGCCAGGGAGGTGATCCACATGGCACAGTAGACCTTTCCTGTCTCTTCTGCTGCTTCTCTCAGCAGTGTATTTCACTTGATCCGCCTGTTCTGTTCCCCATTCTGAATCCTTGCAACTCCCGCACCTCTTGCCTATACCTTAGTTCTTATATGCATAAATCTTTATAAAAACAAACAAAAACTGGGCCTTCCTGGTGGCGCAGTGGGTTGAGCACTGCACTGTGAAGCATCCGTTGCACAACAGCGAGAGTTTGATCCCAGGCCAGGGAAGGGACCCACATGGCGTGGCAGACCTCTCCTGCCTCACAAGGGGCTCCCCAAGCAGTGTATTTTAGTCAGTCTGCCTGTTCTGCTCCTCACTCTGTCTCTGGTGAATCCTTCAAGCCCTGTGACTCTGGCCTGTACCCCAGCTCTTGTATGCATAAATAAATAAATCTTAAAAAAAAAAAAAGAAATGGGCTGCTCTCCCATTAAAACAACAAAAACTAAAACTAAAATTAATCCCCCAAACAAATTCATAATCAAATTAATAGTCTCCATATTTGATAATACAAAATGAAAGTTGCAAAAAGATTCACATAGGCTTAACTCTGTATGTTTTGTACTTACCTTTAGTGGGAAAAAAAAAAAAGTGCCAACTACCAACATTTAAAAATCAGGTAATACATATAAAATGCACTTCTGGCTTTTCTTGAATATTTTAAGAGTATGCCAACAGTACACTGGCCCAGAAATGCTGGCTATAGCACCTGCGGCCCCATTGAAGGAGCGCTTTCCAGGTCACTACAGTACCTGTTAGTTCTCTTATACTTACAGAGCTCTGACTTCACTGCTAGTAACAGCACAATACATTATGCAGGATAATATAATAAGTTAAAATAATAAACTATCATTGAAGTTTTTTTATTAGAAAGATGTTTAATACTAACAATAATATTTAAGCAAAGGTTCAAAATGTCATTTATGGAAAACTTCTCAATAGCTACAAATATTACTAATTTGCATATGTGTATACAGATGATGGTGGGGGGAACTCCCTTGCCACCACCAGTCATACTTGTTCCCACATGGAAAAACCATGACATCATTAAAGTTGGGTGGGTGTGAAGAAGGAAGCAAAACTTGATTACAATAACACTGCTACTTGTTCAAGCTTCTTGCGGCACTCTGCAGTAAGAAGCTGTCTACTTTGTCTGCCCTCTCTAGTCTCATCCTGTCTTCATCCTCTTCACATCACCACACTTGTGATTTTGTTAACAAACAAAATCCAAATTCCACATTTCTTCTTCTGCTTCCAATAATTAAAAAACAAATATTGATTTCACAATCCTTCCTTGAAACTATAATCCTCTTCCACAAAAGTATTCCACTTCTTCGAAAGATGCTTAGCTTGGTCCTCACTTTTTCTTTGACGAAAGATTTTAAGGAATTTGTCATTTTAATATATCTATACACTACCTGACTTTGTCTAATGTTAATAATCATATCTGATGACTAGTCACAAACTACTAGAAATATCAGGGATTTCAAATATCTAATATGAAGAAACTAAGGATCATAGAGTTTATTTGAATCAATCATTCACTCACTGTTAATCAATAATTTTTGGGGTTCCTAACATGTACCCAAACTCTGGAAAGGAATACATTTCTATAAACCTTCTCATGGAGCTTAAAGTATAGTACAGGGGCTGGCAAACTATGGCCCCATAGACCAAAACCAACCCATCACCTAGTTTTGTAAATAGTGTTACAGGAGCCAGCCAAACTGATTTGTTTACTATGGGTGCTTTAAAGGTGCAACAGAGTTGAACAGTCAGAACAAAGAGCATGTGGCCTGCAGAGTCCAGAATATTTACTATCTGGTTCTTTACAGAAAAAAGTCTTCTGATCTCTGGAGTAGTGAAGCAGAAAGAAATTAAGTGATTGTATCAAAAAAATAAAAGCCAAACTGAAACCATGACAACTTTTATAAAGGAGATATACATGATGTCATGGAGCCTATGATGAAGGAGTGTTGATCAATTCAGGGAGGGGAGACAAGCCACTTGTTTGTCCTTCTCCATGCTCATTGCTCATGCTAGCTTATCTTCATACTATGAATAGAAATGAACGAGGAGAAGAGGAAAGAATTTCAGGCAAAGGGACACAGCATGGCAAAGACTCCTACAGAAGAGCATTGTGAGAAAAGACCCTTGTGATAAGAACACAAAGTTCAAGGGGAGCAAAATATGGAAGGCTAGAAATATAAGTGGGCCATGTGCACCTTGTAGACTATATAAGGAATACTGTCCTATTCCACATAAATCATTAAAATGTTTTAGGCAGGGAGTGGGAGAAACCAATTTTTGTTTGAAAACAATCACTCAGTGAATGAATGAATGAATGGTTACTAAAGATTAAATTTAAAAAACATCACTTTGGCTGAAGTGGAAGATAGAGCGTGGAGAGAGATACAGAAGATACTGATGCAAGAACACTAACTGGGGGCTACTCATGCAGTCCACATTTAGACTTCAATGGCAATAGTGTGATGATGATGGAGGTCAATAAGAGAGGTGGGTAGTTTCTAGAGTGATTTACGAGATACTTACAGTGCATCAGTGTGCCCCCCTGTGTGAGGGGTGACAAGGATGAACCACCCCTATGTCAGACCTTTTTTAGTAATCACTAAGAGAAGGTATATTGGAAGGCCAATTATGAGAGGAAGATAAGATCACTGTTTGAGGCATTGTAAGAGAGTAAGTCAAAAAGACAATCAGACTAATACCATTGCCCACTGAAAGGAACTAAGGCTCCAAAGGGAAAAAAATGATGGTTTCAGAACTGGGTCAAGAAAACTATGAGTGGGCCTCCCTGGTGGTGCAGTGGATTAAGCAACGCACTATGAAGCTAACGGCAGCCACTGCAGCATAAGTTCGATCCCTGCCACCGGCCAGGGAGGGGACCCACATGGCACAGCAGACCTCTCCTGTCTCGCCCGCTGCTGCCCTCGGCAGTGTGTTTCAATCAGTCTGCCTGTTCTGCTCCCCGCTCTGTCTGGTGAGTCCTCTCACCTCCCGTGACTCTGGCCTGTACCCAGCTCTTGTATGCATAAATATGCATAAAAAAATAAAAAGTATGAGGGGGCCTCCCTGGTGGCGCAGTGGGTTAAGCAACGCACTATGAAGTAGACCGCAGCCACTGCAGCACAAGTTTGATCCCTACTGCCGGCCAGGGAGGGGACTTACATGGCGCAGCAGACCTCTCCTGCTGTGCCCGCTGCTCCCCTGAGCAGTGTACTTCTGTTGATCTGCCTGTTCTGCTCCCTGCTCTATCTGTGGTGAATCCTCTCACCCCCACACCTCTGGCCTGTACCCCAGCTCTTGTATGCATAAATAAATAAATCTTTAAAAAAATAAAAAATTTTAAAAATTAAAAAAAAATAAAAAGTATGAGTAAGTCTTGAACACTATTGTGTCAGAAAGTAAGTGCTCAGAGAAAGACACAGTCATGTCAAAAGAAGGGTTTTGTGTTGGTCAAATGTGGATTAGCTTGATAATCAAAATAATAACTCCAGTAGTAGACTACAGTGGATTGTATATAAGAATTCATAGGGTGGGGCCTCCCTAGTGGAGCAAGGGGTTACAATAAATAAACCTTTAAAAAAAAAAAAAAAAAAGGAGGGACTCCCTGGTGGCACAGAGGGTTGAGCGCCGCACTGTGAAGCATGCACTGCAGGGCAGCGTGAGTTTGAGCCCCCGGCCAGGAAGGGGACCCACATGGCGAGGCAGATCTCTCTTGCCTCGCCCACTGCTCCCCTCAGCAGTGTATTTCAGTCGATCTGCCTGTTCTGCTCCCCACTCTGTCTCTGGTGAATCCTCTCATCTCCTGCGACTCTGGCCTGTACCCCAGCTCTTGTATGCATACATAAATAAATCTTTTTAAAAAATTTTTAAAAAAGGAGACTAAGCACGTTAACAAAATATAGGATCCTTAATAGGATCCTGGATTAGGGGGAAAGGCAGAACAGCCACAATTGGACATTATTGTGCATAACTGAGGTAACCCTAAAATTCAATTGCCTATAACTAAGATCAACACAGAGCAGCCAGAAAAGAAGGAAGCAAAATGTTTGTTCCACAAAAATGAAAGAATAAGACTGTTTCAAGAAAGGATATTTCAAATGTCCTAACATCATTGGGAGGTTAAATAAAATAAAAAGGAAACCTTTCTTGCCGAGCATGTATTACTAGATATTACATTTTTTACATTGTTATTGTAAAAGGAATATTTTAAAGTTTATTTTCTAAATAGTTACTAAGTTGTAAGGAATCTATTAATTTTTTCCTGTCGTTTTTAGTTTCATTTTTTGCAAAGACATATGTTTATCACAAAAAATGAATTATAAACACCAGTTAAAATAAGAAAATAAAACCCCACAATCTTACCCATCCAGAGACAACTATTAATACTGTAGCATACATAGTATATGTATACTTTTGTATATGTATACTTTTGAACAACAAAGAAAAAAGGTCATCACATACTATTTTAAAATCTATTTGTCTAACATATTGTGACTATCTTTCTAAACAAAGACAAATTTGCAATGTTATTTTTAAGGCTACACATGACTTTATCGCATAGACATACCACTTCACTTCCTCCTTTATTTTTTAAATACTAACTTTTTGTCATTTCAAACAGATCTGCAATGAACATCATACAACTTATAAGTTTAGATATGCTTAATTACTTCATGAACATACATTTCTAGAAGTAGATGTGCTGGTTTAAGAGACAGTCATATTTTTCATGCTTTACTATGTTGTTGTCAAAATACCTACCAGAAAGACTTTATTAAATTTATATTCTCATCAATGTGACAAATGGATCCAGATCTAACAGGCTTCACCAACACAAAGTGATAATTTTTTAATCTTAGAACTATTGTTTATGAGCTACCCCTTCCAAAATAATTCTAGTTTCCATTGATTTTCTCATATCTGTTAATTTTTAAAACCATAAAAGACTCAGTAAAAATTTATAAAAGCTTTTCGTATATTGTTCAAACTAAGAAAACTATAGCATAAAATAAGGTCATACATACTTTTAGTAAAAATAAATTAGTATTCCTACCACCATCATGAGCTGTGACTACTCATGAAGAATGAAAGGTTAGTGTTAATGCAAAAGGCAAGAAAATTTAAATGTGCACTATCATAAATAGAAATAGAATGAGAAATTAGTTTGTTCTGCTAAAAAAATAATAGATGTACATGGATATGAAGAAGGAAGCTGTCAACACTTCCTTATTCCTTAAAATGTCTGTGACTATGTACTTACAACAAAGGTCTGCGTTCTTGTCCAAATTCTGCCTCATAGTATCCATCTCTGCAGTCCTTTCCTACTAAATCATGAGGATGTGGTTTATATGGGTCATTCTTTGTTACTAAAGTAATTCTCACTTTTCCTTTTCCATAATAGTTCCTAATCTGAAAAAAGAGAAATAAAATATATGATCCATAAATAAAACCTAAACGATTACAGTTACCTTTCTATATTAGTACCATAAAGTCCAAATGACAGATAACCATACCTTGAATAAAATTTTCCAGAGAATACAAATAGGGAAAAATTTACATCTCAATTCCTTGGCATATTAATTTCTTCCCTAATTTCAGGTAGTTATATCATCTGGCTATACTTATTTTCCTTTCAAAACAAATAAAACTACACCAAAATTTTATCATAATGTACAGGGAAACATTTAGATGTTAAATCACCGAACACTACACAGATGCATTGTTATACCACAAATATCCCTTAAAGCATATACATATGTCAAACTAGGTGATAGCACCAACACAATGATTCATTTGCTAAAGGATATTTCATTTCACAAAAAACATTTTTGTTAATCAGTAAGCATATCTCACATGGTCATATATAATAGGCAATAAAACAAGTTGAACTTTGTAAACTTTTAGACAGAAAGTACAACTAGGACATGGTAAATAAAGAAGAAAAGTTAAACATCAGAGAGGAAGGAGTATATTCTGAGCATGCTGAAGAGCTAATGCTTAGTTTTGAAGCTAGCAAATTTGCAAGCACAAAGCAGGGAATTTAAGAACTGGCATATCACATGGGTAACTTAAAAGGTAGAAGTCACCAAAATTCCTAATTTTGAGTTTAAAATTAATTTGAACAGTAAGCAGAAAGTATTTCTTGTGTTTCTGAGTGAATGAGAAGGTAACTTCTTAAAACTTTAAGATAACTAATGTAGAATGCAAGCTATAAAGAATTTAGGACCGACTGGAATAAGGATAGATTTTAAAAATATTTTAGAGAACACACCAAAAAAAAAAACAAATTACATAAAGCTTAATTACAGAGAAGAGTTAAAAATCACTTGTAAAGGATCAGATCAGTGTTTTCTTTACCTTTTATAGCATCTCTCCCATTTAAACACTTAAATAGATTTAGTTAAATCCATATTGCTGTCAAAAAATCTAACTAAAATTAGGAATTCAATACATAATTTTGTCATTGACTTAATATATAATTTAGCATTTCCTTTAAGTTCAACAGAAAAAACTATGAATTATTTATAAAACAAGTTAAAATCTGTTGATACAAGATTAATACCTTCAAAATCCAGTCATTAAGGTTTTTAATTGGCATTTAAAGGATTTAAAAGTTCACTAAGAATAAAATGAAATATTATATGTGGTATATTACTATAAATATGAATATAAATATATAATCACAATATCATAATTATAAATAGTACATACAGTGCATTTTATGAATAGTTTATAGTTTATTACCAAAGTCATTCTGTTAAAAACTACTTTCAAAATTTATGATAATATGAAAAATCTATATTTAAAGGGTAACTATATTTCAAATCAGTCAATACAACCCCAAAGTTGCATTGGTAAAGGGGACTGGGGACGAGAAAGACAAAATGTACTCTTCCATAGTCCTTAGATTAAGCCAAGTGATTGCAGAAAGAAGTGTAATTGAGCTCCCAAATCCATGTTTTTAATCTACAGAATAACCTTGCTCACCT
Source organism: Galemys pyrenaicus (assembly GCA_019455555.1). Lineage (NCBI taxonomy): Eukaryota > Metazoa > Chordata > Mammalia > Eulipotyphla > Talpidae > Galemys > Galemys pyrenaicus. The sequence goes on along the minus strand of JAGFMF010011799.1, from coordinate 6,628,325 downwards.
CTGGAAGGAAAGAATGCTTTTTCCTCATTAGCTCTTTGTTTCATGAAAGGGGTCACCATCCAAAAGCTGCCAATGTATACTAAGCACTATTAATCATTCTACTTATATTAATACAGAATGTATAACTATCTGCATGGATGAAGAATCCATACTATAATTAAGAAACGTCTCGGGCCTCCCTGGTGGCGCAGTGGGTTGAGCAATGCACTATGAAGCAAACCGCAGCCACTGCAGCACGAGTTCAATCCCTGCTGCTGGCCGGGGAGGGGACCCACATGGCGCAGCAGACCTCTCCTGCTGTGCCCGCTGCTCCCCTCAGCAGTGTACTTCTGTTGATCTGCCTGTTCTGCTCCCCGCTTTCTATGGTGAATCCTCTCACCCCGCACACCTCTGGCCTGTGCCCCAGTGCTTGTATGCATAAATAAATAAATCTTTAAAAAAAAAAAAAAAAAGGAAACGTCTCAATACATCTATGTAGAAACAAGGAATCCAAATAGGGAAAGAAGTACAACTATCACTATTCACAGACAATATAAATATAAATAGAGAATCTCAAAAACTCTACAGAATATCTAGTCAAATTAATCAGCCAGTTTAGTAAAGTAGCAGGATATAAAATCAACACACAAAAATCAGTAGCCTTCTATATACAACCAACCAATCTGAAGAAGAAATCAAGAAAACCATTCCTTTTATAGTTGAAACAAACAAAAAAAAAATCAAATACTTGGGAATAAACCTAACAAAAGAAGTGAAGGACCTCTGCAAAAAAAATTATAAAATATTGTTAAAAGAAATAGAAGACACAAAGAAGTGGAAAGACATCCTTGCTCAGGGATTAGAAGAATTAACATCATCAAAATAGCCATCCTACCAAAAGCAATCTACAGATTCAATGTTATTTCAATAAAAATTTCAATGACATTTTTCAAAGAAATAGAACAAATATTGACAAAACTCATACAGAGACATAAAAAACCTCAAATAGCCAAAGCTCTCCTGACTAAAAAGAAGGGGCATGGAGGGATCCCACTTGCAGACTTCAAACTATATACTGCAAAGCCACAGTAATTAAAACTGCATGGTATTGGAACAAAAACAGACACACAGACCAATATAATTGACTAAAAAGCCCAAAAATAAACCCACAGACTTATGAACAACCAGTCTTTGACAAAAGAGCAAAGAATATGCAATGGAACAAAGAGCTTGTTCAATAAATGGTGCTGGGCAAACTGGACTGCTACATGTAAAAGAATGAAACTAGTCTACTGCCTTTCACCATGTACAAAAACTAACTCAAAATGGATTAAGGAATTAGACACAAGACCTGAAACCATAAAATATCTAGAAGAAAAAGTAGGCAAAACTCTACATACACCTCAGTAACATCTTTAAAGACACAGCACCCAAAGCAAAGATAGTGAAGGAAAAGATAAAAAGCTGGGAATACATCAAATTTAAAAGCTTTTGTACAGCAAAGGACACATTAACCAAAACAAAGCAACACCCCACCAATCGGGAGAAAATTTTTGCACATAACACTAATGACAAGGGATTATCACAAAGATCTACAAAGAGCTGACCAGACTAAAAAAATAAACAATCCAGTGTGAAGGTTCCTCAAACTACTAAAAATGGAACTCCCATATGATTGATCCAGCAATCCTACTCCTAGGATTTACCCAGAGGACACAGAAACACTAATTCAAAAGGACACCTGCACTTTCACGGCACTTTCCACAATAGGTAAGCTATGGAAACAACCCAAATGCCCCAAAATAGATGACTAGAACAAGAAGATGTGGTGTATATATACACCACGGAATATTATGTAGCAATCAAAAAGATAAACTCATACAATTTGCAGTAACATGGATGGAACTAGAAGGGATTATGCTGAGTGAAATAAGCCAGAAAGAAAAAATATCTGATGGTGTCCCTTATAGGAGGAATGTAGCAGAAACAAACAATGGACTAAGGAAAAGGAAAATCAATTACAATAAATTAAAAATCAAAATCAACAGACAACTATAAATCTGACATTCCCAAGGGGAAGAGGAGGGAGAAGGAACAAAATGGGTGGGAAAAGCACAAGGGACTATGGTGATGGTGCACGGCTGAAATGGTGATGGGAATTTCACAGGGACGAGAAATATACACTATACAAAAATGAAAAATAATGTAAAATATATAAATAATTTTAAAGAATGGAAACCAAAAAAGACATCTATGTAGAACATACCAACTTAAAAGAATAAAAAGGCAAAGCTGAGGAAATGACTGAAGAAAGGTCTTTAATAGAGCTACTGTAGCTGAAATAAGCAACTAAGACACTCAGGAGAACGAATAATGCCATTACCTGGATAGACGGGTATGTTCGGTTGTTGTCGGTGCTGCGCTCCCCTGGAATGCTGCCTGCTGATCGCCCTTCACATTTGTATCTAAAACGCATTCCCCTCTGCCTGGGTTGTTCAAATATCTCTATGTATGGGTTATATCCACCTGAAAATTAAAGGGGAGAGTGATATTAGGATAGCCAATAATAGCATTTTGTTTTCTTCAAGACAGCAAAAAAGATTTTTTTCCCCAATATTAAATAACAAGATTGGAATACAATTATTCAAATTGAGGCGTAAAGAAACCTTTTTCCGAGTCCCTAAGCAGTGTTATAACACAACCATTCAAATCACACTGATTAGCACTTTATTACTCAATATGCATAGCTAATACCCGTGTAAAATTTTGAGATAAAGAGTTCAGACATAACGACTTTTCACATACCAAGAGAATGGTTTCCCTCAAAATTCCCCAAGAAGGGTCAAGAAGTTAATATTCAGAAATACTGTATTATATTCCAAAAGTGAATTTATCTGCTTGGTTTTACATTAGATTCTTAATAGACTAAAAGACCATTCACTGAAAAGAAAAATTTATTTTAATCCTTGCAAAAAATCCTTGGATTTTTTTTAAATCTCTCTATTGAAATCTTAAGGACTTACAAAGAATACAACAAAATAAGGTCCAGAAGAGACTTTAGGCTTAACAGAAACTTCAATCAGTCCCATCTAAACCTCTTCTAGAGAATTAAACACAAAAAAGAAAAGGAAAATAATTATTTTTGTAACAAATATAAATCAAAATATGCACTTTTAAAATGAACAACTGAGATACAAAAGGATCTCAAAGTAGGTGTTCTGAAAGAAATGAGATAAAAAGAACTATTTACATAAAACTCTAGAATATATAAATTAATCTGGAAAAAAAAACAACTCAGCAGCTTAAGAACAGAGGTGTGGGGCCTCCCTGGTGGTGCAAGGGGTTAAGTCACAGCACTATGAAGCTATCATGGCAGCCACTGCAGAATGAGTTCCATCCCCAGCCAGGGAGCTGATCCACATGAGGCAGCAGACCTCTCCTGTCTTGCCTGATGCTCCCCCCTCAACAGTGTATTTCAGTCAATGGGTCTATTCTGTCTGCTCTCCACTGTCTTTGGTGAATCTCCTCTCTCGACCCCTCCCCCTGTATTTCTGGCCTACTTTCCCCAGCACTTGTATGCAAAAATAAGTAAAATAAATCTTTAAAAAAAAAAAAAGAATGGAGATATGAAGTAGATGGGGAAACTTTGGGGGATGACGGATAGGTTAATTATCTTGATTGTGATGATTTCACGTATACGTAATGTCTTGTATATATATATATCAAAATGGATCAAATTGTGTACTTTAAACATGTGCGATTTGTTGCAGATTAATCATTTGTCAACAAAGCTGCCTAAAACAAATGTACCTTTAACCCCTCTAATTATCTAAGTTCAGTGAAGACACTCAGCTGTGCTTATAAGTAGAGTGTTTAGTGTCTTTATTTTAGGGGTGTGATGAGTTTCCATTCCAAAAAATAGAAATTTCCTCAATCAACTTAGTGATTTCAAAATTCCCATAATTAGATACACATTTCTTTAACTACACACTTATACTCTGTTAGAATGGAAGCAAATCTTCAGAAAGGTTACCGCAGTGGGTCTTACCAGTACAAATGTGGGAAAGGGGCCTTTTTAATCCTATTCAGCTACACTTAAGGGTGAAAATGCAAGAAATGTTTACCCTCTTGTCTCTAACTTTTTAAATGGGTTAACAATAATGGCACCTATTTCCTAGGCTGTTGTGAGGATTAGAGCTAACATGTAAGTTCTTACCTAGTGTAATGTACACGACACTTAGTCTTTTATTATTTCAAATACTGTCTTGAATTTTTTTAATTTAGGGCCTCCCTGGTGGTGCAAGGGGTTAGGCACTGCACTATGAAGCATCCACAGCCACTGTACCACAAGTTTGATCTCTGGCCAAGGAAGTTGACCCACATGGCACAGCAGACCTCTCCTGCCTTGCCCGCTGTTCCCCTCAGCAATGTGTTTCAGTCGATCTGCCTGTTCTGTTCCCCACTCTGTCTCTGGTGATCCTTTCACTCCAACACCTCTGGCCTGTACCCCAGTTCCTGTAGCACAAATAAATCTTTAAAAAAAATTTTGTTTATTTATAGGTGATACCATTATGGTATCACAACAGCTACTTTCAGGGATTTTACCACACACTTATTACCACAACACATTTTGTATATGCTAACAGAAATTTGTACTAAATAAAAAGGAAGAGTCAGGGATGCCTAAATATGTCAAAGGAAACAAAGGGTTAATAGAGGCCTCCCTGGTAGCCCAGGGGTTAAAGTCCTTGCTATCAAGCTATCATCAAGCTATCACTAACCACTGCAGCATAAGTTTGATCCCCAGTCAGGGATGTGACCCACATGATGCCAAAGGCCTCTCCTGTCTCATCTGCTGCTCCCCTCAGCAGTGTAGTTCAGTAGATCTGCCAGTTCTGCTGCCCATTCTGTCTCTACTGAATCCTCTCACCTCTACCCACCCCAGTTCTGGCCTACACCTCAGTTCTTGTATGTATAAATATTTTTTTTTAAAAAAAGGGTTAATAAACAGATAAGGAGAGAGATAAAAGGAAAGTATGTCCAAAGGTGTGACAATACAGAAGAGTTTAAGTTTCATCAACATATTCCCAAAGGAAATGGGAAACACTCCATACTTAAGAAAACCAAAAGCCAGAGTACATGTGGGGGATATTGATTTTATTCTATCAGACTCAATGAATGGTTTTATGAAAGGAAATCATGATCAGATAGGCATTTTAAAGTAAGAATTCTGATGGCAGTGGACAGGTAGAAAGGGAAAGCAAGGTGATCAGTTTAAAGATGGTTATGGTTATAATGTGGGCAATATGAGGATATGTCTGAAATATGAGTGATAATAGGAATGAAGTTTTTTTTAAAGATTTATTTATTTATGCATACAAGAACTTAGGTACAGGCCAGAGATGAGGGGATGGTATAAGGATTCACCAAAGACAGAATGGGGAGCAGAACAGGCAGACTGACTGAAATACACTGCTGAGGGGAACAGCGGGCGCTGCAGGAGAGGTCTGCTGTGCTGTGTGGGTCCCCTCTCTGGCTGGTAGCAGGGATCAAACTAGTGCTGCAATGGTGCAGCCTGCTTCATAGTGTGTCACTTAACCCACTGTACCACCAGGGAGGCCCAATGATAGGAATGAAGTTTTTTTAAAAAAAACATTTATTTATGCATACAAGAACTGGAGTGCAGAACAGGCAGAGTGACTGAAATACAGTGCTGATGGGAGCAGTGGGCTAGACAGGAGAGGTCTGCTGTGCCATGCGGGTCAGCTCCCTAGCTGGGGATTGTACTCATGCCACAGTTGCTGGTGATAGCTTGATAACACTGAGACTTTAACCCCTGTGATAACTAGGGATGCTCCAGGAATGAAGGATTATTTAAAAGATAAAACTGACAGTTCTTGGTGAATGATTGAACATTAGGGTTAAGAATCATTGATGACGGGCCTCTGTGGTGGTGCAGTGGGTTAAGCAGCACACTATGAAGCAAGCCAAAGCCACTGCAGCAAGAGTTAGATCCCTGCTGCTGGCCAGGGAGGGGACCCACATGGTGCAGCAGACCTCTCCTGCCTTGCCCGCTGTTCCCCTTAGCATTGTGTTTCAGTCAGTCTGCCTGTTCTGCTCCCTGCTCTGTCTCTGATGAATCCTCTCACCCCCCACACCTCTGGACTGTACCCCAGCTCTTGTATGTATAAATAAATAAATCTTTAAAAAAAAAAAAAAGAATCACTGATGACTCCAGTCTCCACCATGAGTAAAGCATTACTATTACCTTTTAATTTTTTTCTGTTAGGATCAGATGTCTAATACCTATTTTTATTTTAATCTAAAAGACAGGGGAAACTGACTTTAAATCAAGTTTATGATACTTATATCAATTTTACTAAAAACTTTAGGGCCTACAGATGAGCATTTCACAATTTCGCAACCTTATATATCCTTATATATTTCCAAAAATTCAAATTCACATGTCAGTTTCAAATAATTCATATCCTTATATATTTTTATAGGAATAATGAAGGCTAAGCCTTGTTGTATCTCTTAGTTCCTAGGATATTTGGCACTCAATAGGTAGTTTTTATTTTTAATTTTTTAAAGACTTATTTATGCATACAAGAACTGGGGTACAGGTCAGAGGTGGGAAGGAGGAGGCATGGGTGGTGAGAAGATTCACCAGAGACAGAATGGGGTAAGAACAGGCAGATCTTACTGAAATAGACTGCTGAGGTGAGCTGCAGGAGACAGGACAAGTCTGCTGTGGCATGTGGGTCACCTCCCTGGCCAGGGATCGAACCCATGTCACGGAGGCTGGTGATAACTTGACAGCACTGTGTTTTTAACCCCAGCACCATCAGGGAGGCCCTGTAGGAAAAATTTTTTAAAGTATACCTTTCCCTCAATAGCTCAAAATATTCAACAGTATTTTTATAGTATTCGCCAAAATCATTTATGTGGTTGACTAAAGGTCAAATAAATCCCTGCCCACTATAATTTAAAGGTGTCTTGATGGGGGGCCTCCCTGGTGGCACAACAGTTAAGTCACAGCACTATGCAGTATTATGAAGCTATCCACAGGCACTGCAGCACGAGTTCCATCTTGGGCCAGGGAGGTGACCCACATGGCATAGTAGGCCTCTCCTGTCTTGCCTGCTGCTCCCCTCAAGAAAACAGATATCAATATCAATGTGCATTAGCAGTCTCTGGCACTGAAATTTTGTTTTGTTCATAGAGAGTGATCTTTAGACACGTTTTATAAAGATAAAACTGGTAAGTGAAGGAGAAGACAAGAAGGGGGGCAATGGGTGAGGAAGGGTGAAAGAATGAAATCTAGAGCACAAGGTAGTGCAAGGGGCTAAGTCGCAGCACTATGAAGCTCATCGCAGCACTATGAAGCTCTCTGTAGCCCAGCCGCAAGAGTTCGAACCACCACCGCCAGTAAGTTAATACACATGGCGCAGCAGACCTCTCCCGTCTCCCCTCAGCAGTGTGTTTCAGTAGATCGTCTTTTCTGCTCCCCACTCCATCTCTGGTGAATCCTCTCACCTCCCCCACCCCCCACCCCCACACCTCTGGCCTGTACCCCAGAGTTCTTGTATCAGAAATAAATGAATCTTTAAAAGTGAAAAACTAAAAAGGTGTCTTGACGGGAAGTTNAGGGGGGGGGGGGGGGGGGGGGGGAGGGGTATTCAAACATTACATTAGTTATACACAATGCTTCCTTAAACTGAGAGCATGTTTATGGAAAAATTCTATAGCACAGGGAATAGAAAAACAGTAGTTTAAAAGTTAAATAAAACATTTAAAAAATAAACTACAAAAATGACAGAAATATTAGGTATACAACATTGTTACTGAAAACACCTGGAAATCTAGTCTTACAGAAGTTCTTTATTGGTTAAAAAAAAAAAATTTCGGCAGTGCATCCTGGGTTGGCGTAGCCCTGGCTGCTTGTGTCCCTTACGCCAGAGTCCGCCGACTGCCCACGACCTTGGCGCTGCTGCCTCGGGTCCCCAGTGCTGGCCGCCACTCAGCACCACTGTGCTCAGTTACCGGCCCGGGGCTCAGCAGCCCGCCTCCGTGCTTGAGCAAGTTGCAAGCAGAACTAAATAGCTGTGCCGCCTGCATAGTGACGCGTCCCCTTTGACATTAGAGGGAAGCAAGGACCATATTCTGTACATCTTGAAACTCTACACAAGATCGACCCTTAAGAGCTCTCGGTAACCCCCCATTTTACAAAAGACCTGGACTTAGACAGTTTGGACTAAGTGGAAATTATGGCCATGGCAGACAAATTTGGGTTTGAAATTCCTGATACAGATGCAGAAAAATTAATGTGCCCACAAGAAATTGTAAATTACACTGCAGATAAAAAGGATGTTTATAAATAAGATATCAGGCCCTCTTTCTCCACTGAGAGAAGATTCAGAAGATGCTGGCAAGTGTCTGCAAGTGAGAACACATTTGGCATCATCACTGACTTAGACAAAGTAACTCTGTTTTGACTTGTATTTAAATTGTTTAAGTGTTTTTGCCCTTTGAAAAGAAAACTATAAAACCAAAAAAAGTTTCACTAACAACAAAGTAAATAATCTCCCCTTCTTCTAAATGACAATAATTTTTTGTGGCAATTATTCTAAATAATTTTGGAAAGACCCACTGTAGTATTTCTTCGTGAAAAAAAGCTACCTGTAGGCAGGAACTATGTTTTACTCATCAGTACCTTGCACACAGATACTCAGTAAATATCTGTTGAATGAATGACTGAAATTTAAGGATTTTTTTTGTTTAAGTTATATTAATACTGAAGGACTATATTAGTAGTTAATCAAATTTACCTTATTAGATTCTACTATTACGGGAAAAAAAGTGCTCTGTAGGTACTGAACTATGTAGGTACCATCATAATCATCAAAATCCATTCATATTCTGATATATTTTCTATATTTAATGATTTTGTAAACATTTCCCAATTATAAGTCATTTGTATTATGCATCAGAGCAATGTACCAGTTTCTTCCTTGTTTAGTATTCTGTTTTGAAGTGCCATTCTTCCTGAAGATAAAGAGTGCTGAAATATAGTCATCTATGGGATGGAGAAGGTAAACTATAGATCAGGAAATTGTAGAGAAAGTGAGGACTCTTAACTAAGATTATCTCAAATTTTACAATTTTAAAAAGCACTGAAATAGCTAATGATTTATAATGGAATCTAGTGCTAACACTGGCTTTAAACAAGTTGATTAATATACTTTTCTTTAACAACCAATACTATGCAAAGTTGAAATTAACCCCTCTATTTTAAACAGTATTGTAAAATGCTAATATAGAATAACCAGAATAACATTTGAAATATAAACAAATGTTTGCAAGATGTATTTACACTTTTGTTTGAACTTAGACCAAAAAGAATAATAACAATAACAGCAATAAAGACACAGAAACCAAAAATGAGGAGACAAGGACAGACTGGGCACACCTGGTGGGGAGGAGAGAGGGAGGGTTGAGGGAAGATGGGAGCACGAGGGACTGAGGTGATGGTGCACTGGTGAGATGGTGATGGGGATTACAATTAATGGCAAGTATATGTAAATTTTAAAATATTTTAATAAATAAAAATAGTGCTGGGGGGGGGGGGCTCTGGTGGCACAAGAGGTTAAGACCCAGCACTATGAAGCTATTGCAGTCACTGCAGCAGGAGTTTGATCCCCAGCCAGGGAGCTGACCCACATGGCACAGCTCTTTTGTGCATAAGTAAATACATCTTTTAAAATATACATGAAGTTATAAGAAAAAGAAATTATGACACTAGCAAATGATAGCTGGAGTTCCAGAGTGTCAAATTCAAAGAAAAAGTACAAAAAGCAGGGTATAACAAATAACTAAAATAAAAGCAACTTTGTTAAGAAGGTAACACATCTTGGTATAGTCAAGTGAGTACATCAACTGCGAGAACACAGTTCATAATGGGGGTGTATATCAGAATCACCTAGGTAGCTTTTTCAAAACATACAAGTTCTGACCCCACCTGTGATCTGTTGAATAGAAATAAAAACGTATCTAAAGCCCAGACATGTTTCTGAAAAAGCCTTCCAAACAATTCTAACACACCCATGACTAAGAACCATTGCCCTGAAATACAAAGTGGAAAAACAAACGCACATTTCTACAGAAGCAATCCAAAAATTAATGTTCAAGTATGGGCTGGGTGATGGATAAACTAGACAGAGGAATTCTGATTACTTGTAACTCCTGAAAAGTTTATTCAAATGCAACAAGAGAAGGACATTACGATAGGGATACCCTTCAAAAGTCACTTACAAAATTAATATTTTACCTATCAGGAAATGTCTTACAATACAGCACACAAATGATTATAACACACTAATACATCAAACAGCACAACTGGGAATACCTGACTAGGGGTCACCTTTCCATCACAGAAATATTAGACATGAGATTGCCTGAGAACAAAAGTGCTGAAGGAGGGAATGCTTTCCCAAATATTACCTTAACTTAATTTAGAGAAAAAGGAAATCTACTTTTCTTTCCTCAAACCTAGGAACCCAAGTAAATCACAGTGAAGAGCTTTCCCTTAAGACACAGTTGAGGCTGTCCATTTCTCCTAATTATGAACAAAATTTAGAGACACCATTTCTTAATGCAGACAGAATTGAATTCAATTAACAAAGGAGCAAAGAAAACTTAAAACCAATTCCCATGAAGACAGAAAAAGACTAACACTGAAAGTGTAAAAGGAATCAAACTAAAGATGAGTGATGTCAGTCAAGTTAATAAAATGATACATGCTTTATCTAGTTAGAGAGCAGTTTTTATTTACCTTTGTCCAGAATGATTGCTATCATTTAAGTGAACAAAGGAGAAAAAAGACTACCTCCAAACATTCTTGTCAAATTCTACTCCTTAAGTTTAAAGATACACAAAAATATTTCAACTGGTTTAAAAGTAAATGGGTATACATCTCATATAGTCTTGAAAGATACATTTTCTATCTAGCATCTGGTCTAGTTGATTGATATGATTATCATTGTTGTTATTCTTAAAATTCTAAATTTGTCAGAATAGTTAACAATAGTTTAGTTCCACATATCTCTAGTAACCCCTAGTTGCCAGAGATCTGTGTTTCAAAACAGTTCCCCTAAAAAAGAAAACTAACATTTTTGGGCATGTATTTTTTTTTTTGTCTGATCCCGACAAGACATTGCAGTAGTTATTCCCATTTTTATTTCAAAGTGACAGCCCAGTTCCATCCAGGACTAAAGACCAGGTTTATTCCAATATATTAGGCTATCTCTCAATAGGGTCTTAAGAATCCAAGAGAGGGAATTTTCAAATGAGTATCTGATGTAAACAACAAGTAAATATATAAAAGATGTAAATGATTTTGGCAACAGAAATTCTACTGCTGTAGATTCCACTGCCATGGGGAAGGGAAATTAGTCTTCAAAAAATACTTCTACTGTGAAAATGTAGAAAGAACTATTTAAAAATCTGTCCTAGATTATGCAGGTATTTAAATTAAATATAGGTAGCAGAACCAAATACTCTCTTGATTAAAATAGATTTAAAAATAAAAACTATAGGATACCTATTTAAGTAAGAGTTAAATACTTTCTTAGTATAGGTATATCCCATGCAATTTTTGGGTCATGTGCCTATAATCATTTGCAGAGAACACAGAAAAGAGAAGAATGAGATGAAAGGAAATTCTGAGTTTCTTAAACTGCATTTAAGAAAGATACTACAAACTCCAGATGTTCGACACATCAGCTGTTCCTAATTATATGCTATCTGATTACTTCCTAGTCATTTCATTCATTCATTCCCTTCTCTGTATATCATTTATCACTACTATTACTGATAGCACTGTTTTTTCTATCTTTTCATGTGTTACATTTCTGCAACAACCTTCATTTTATGTGTAGTCTTTTACTTAAAGTCATTTGCAGGCCTCCCAGGTGGCTCAAGGGATTGAGCCTCAGCATTAATCAAACTATGGACAGCCACTCCCCACCTGGGAGGTAACCTGCCTGGTGCAGCAGACCTCTCCTGTTTCCTGCCCACTGCTCCCCTCAGCAGTGTGTTTCAGTCCATCTGCCAGTTCTGCTCCCCACTGTGTCTCTGGTGAATCCTCTCATCCCCTCCCACACCCCTCTGACATACACCCCAGTTCTTGTATACATAAAATAAATCTTTTTTTAAAAAGTCATTTGCTTTAATTATCAACTCCTATTTCAACTGTTATTAAAGATTAAGTTGCATCATACAGCAAGGAGAAAAAATCAATGTATCTTTCCTGAAATTCATACTTCAAGATAGTTGGTAAGTAGTGTGGCTCACAAGAGCTTTTCTTTGTGTGCTTACTTCATATGATATTGCAGAAATACACTAAAGAAAACTGTGTATAAAAACAATCTAAATTTAAAAACTTATTCTACCAAGGAGAGAGTACTATTTATTAGTAAAAATCTATATAGACACATTTTGTACTTTTTATAGAAACAATGAGAAGCTTTAAACTCAGATATAAAATAGCTAATTTTACTTATATTAAACAAAACAGAATCATAAAAATACAAGAGTAATAACTCTCATGATGCCTATCTTAGATGGACCTGGGAACATTTTCTGCTCAATGTCTATTATGACTAATTGTGTCAAAAACTGGAACTAAGGTGACATATAAAAAATAAGTACAAAGACAGTTTAATTAAAACCAAAGCTGGGCAATCCTAAATAATTCATCTGATAATTTACCTGAACAAAATTTAGAATAATATACATATCAAAGTCCCAGTTACTCATGACACTTATATAATTTTGCTTATGAGATTATGATCTGGTACTCCTACGTTCTAAAGATCACATATTCAACTACACATACCCATTTACATATGACATCCGGTGAGAATTGAAGAAATGATCTTAAATGCTCGGTAATCAATACAAATACTTTGTATTTTGAGGTTTCAATACTACCTTACAACAAAAAGAACCTAAACCAATTGAGCAAAGTTTTTTCTGTAACTCTTTGGCTAACTTGTTTCAAAATAGTGTGGGAATTTATAATTCACTTAGTGAATTTTTTTCCCTAAGGTCTTTCTTTACAACTAAGAAAAATACATCCAAGCTCTTATTAATTTTTTTTTTTGCTTAGTTTTCAAATTACAAGTTGAGTAACTTATTACATTTTAAATAGTCACATTTACTGCAATTCCAGAAAAGGGAGAAAAAAAACATAAAATTACCCCACAACTTTTCACTCCTTAAATTTCCTCCCCTTTGACTTATGAATCAGTCTTCACAACAGCACAAAATGTGGTGTCATTAAACAAGTTTAAACTGTGTCACATTTTAAAATTAGGTGGGCCTTACAATACACTATATAAATAGTTCATTTTTTCCCTCTTTTGGAAAGACTTAGCAGTATTACATTAATGTAATACATTAACAGAATCTGGTTAAGTAGCCAACACACTGACCTTTTTAAATTTGTAATGCTTACCATTTTTTATCACATTCATACAAAATCTCCTTCTGATAACCAATAAGGCAGGTAGTTTGAAATCACCTGTGCACTTTTAATCTAAAACGTACTTTGAATTCATAAATTAACAAGAGTCACTGAAGTTTGGAGTCACTGAAGTGGGTAGAGAGAAAGTTCAAATATTTTAAACTACACCTGAATTTTCACATGAAAACCACAGACAAACTGAAATGTCATGTGAAACACCCCAATTTCCTTTTCAGCGTATGGCAGCAGCTATAGCATTGTTCTGCTCAACCCTGTACAACACTTAGGTATGCTCTCTACTTCCTCTAAAAAACTCTACTGAACCCTAGTCTTCTACTAAGGGTCTCTGAATCAGGGAGCTAGGATGCAGGTCAAGCATTATTAATAAGCTCCGTCTTCAACCTCATAGGACGAAGTTAACCTACACTTTAAGGCCTCACTGCCTTTGCTCACGCAGCTCCCTCTGCCGGGAAAGTGGCCCCAAGAACCCAGCCCAAATCCAGTAAAGGGCCAACTCCGACACAGTAAAAATAACTTAGATTAGGTTAGAAGCAGAGAAAAACCAGGGTTGTAATGAACAAGACACCCTCCCTCCCCTCTCAGCCGTTTCTAGGCACATTCCTTTGCCACCAAAGCAAGAGATCCACACTTTATTGCTGAAATAAACATTTACAAAAAGTTAGAAAGTGGTTTTCATCCCTACCCATATTTTAAATCACGGATAGCCTAAAAACCCGCTTTCCCTTTCTCCACCGAAGGCAAAAACAAAACCTTCGCTTCTGCTCTGTGAACTAGAAAGCGGGCGCTGACTTCACAGTATTATTTCAAAATATTATTCGCTTTTCACTTAAGATCTGTTAAAACACCGCTGGAGACTTCTACACCCGCACCCATCCCGTGAACTGTCAGCGCAGCGCAATCACCTCTAGGCCTTGATAAGCTTAAAAAAGGCCAAGCTCTCTTGAGGGCTCCGCTTCCTCATTTTTGCTCTAAAACCAAAAAGCACTATTTCAACAGCAATCGATGTTTAAGCACGAGACCCCTTCGTCCTCCTTTACTGAGATTCTTACTAGTCCCCTAACCCTAAAATCCAGTCGTCGGGAATTTCTAAGGGTCCAGCTACCCCAGTGGCGTCAGATTACAGAGCACGACTTTGATTTCGCACGCAAACCCCGAACCGGGTCACTTTTTTAAAAGCTCACGATCTGCCAGCTGAGGCAACTGTGAAGCCAGAAGGTGCCACAGGCAAAGCCGAGCCCCCAGAGCCGCGACGAGCCCCCCCGGGGGCCGGTCCTCAGGGCTGCCCGGCAGCGGCGCGGGAACACTCACCCGAGGCCATGGCGCTGCTCGCCGCTCCTCTCGCGCTGACTGGAGGCCGCCGAGTCCGTCAGGCGGCCGAGGGACCTCTGCCGGCGGACCCCCGGTCCCCCTGACCACCTCCGGAGCCTCCTCCTCCTTCCCGCCCTCCTGGGTTGCGGCTCACACCTCCCCACGCCCTTAATTCG
The DNA here is from genome assembly GCA_019455555.1 of Galemys pyrenaicus. Lineage (NCBI taxonomy): Eukaryota > Metazoa > Chordata > Mammalia > Eulipotyphla > Talpidae > Galemys > Galemys pyrenaicus. The sequence goes on along the minus strand of JAGFMF010011799.1, from coordinate 6,613,313 downwards.
CGCTCCGGGTCTCGCGCTCGCCCGGCCAGGGGGCTGGAGTCAGGGCCGGCAAGGGGCGGAGCGCCGCGAGGGCCCAGCGCCCGCCGGGCCGGGAGACAGGCCGCCGGGGGATTTCCCGCCGCTGACGTCCCCGCCCCTGCCCCGCCCCTGCGCGCCCCCGCGCGCCCCCGCGGCCGCCGCGTGCTCGGTGCGCAGTCTGCGGCCGCGGAGCGCGGGATCGTCGGCGCGCGGGGGACGCCGGGAGCCGGAGGCGCAGGTCCCGTTCGTGCGAAAGCCGCCGGCTGCTGAGAAATCCCCCTCCTCCAGGTTGTCCTTCCGCGGGTAGTTTAAAGTTCAGTAGCTGGTGGGCGCGCGCTGTGACGTCATGAAGGCCCGCCGCCTAGCAGCGCTTGGAGGCGGGTCGGAGAGCTCGGCCCCCCGGGGTTTTCGAGGGGTGGTTCCCCTTCTTCCCGATTTCGCACATGCAAATCCCGCCCCCGCTCCGGGCGGGCGGCGCTGCGCGGGCGGCCCGCGGCGCGCTCGGGGGAAGTGCGGAAGCGGCCGGCGTCTGTGTTCGTTTGCAACGCGCGTATTTGCATACGGGGACCCCCGGGGCCTCGCTGCCCCCCCACCCCATATATCTAAATTGCCATCATCCTTACGTCCTTAACCTACTAAAACTTTTTAAACTTAAGGCGGAGCGAGTGGGTTGCGTCATTACGCGGTTTACTTGAGATTTGTGTAGGGGAACACGAACGTGGAATTTGGTGGAGGTATCCACGGGGAAAGGGGGAATGAAATGTTTAGACTGTTCGGGGAATCCAGTGTAACTTTGTTTCCTCCGTGTGCTGCAAACCTCCTCTGTGTCATTTACAACGTACTTACAACATTACCCTCATTTTATAGATGAGGCAACCGGGGTTCACAAAGGTAATTTCTCCATACTTCAGAGTGCTGGTAAACCCAGGGTTGTCCGATTCCACTGCTCCATGCTCTTTCCACTGTGTATGGAGGGGGAATAAGGAGAATCAGTCTGTCACAGGGGTTCCCAAAACTGGGGTACCCACTTGGGGAAATAATTAAAAACAAAATCTTCAGGCAACCTGCAAGTCCTCTCCTCAAAATGTAGAAAATAAATGTTTTTTTGACTAAGCATTCAGCCACACTGTGATGCACAAAAGATACTGCAAAGAATTCTCAAGCCTTTATATAGCTAAGCCGATCCAGTCCATTACGTTCTTGTCTTTAGCCAAAGGAAGAAAACAATAGGAATTACTCCTTGGATCCCGAGAGCATAAGATTTAAACTCCCACGGAGACAGGAAAAAGTGGCACCATTCTCCTTGATGTTCACATTTCAAAGAGATGGTGCAGAGTCCCACATGAAAGACCGGAGAGGGATGCAACACTGGCAAGAAGCTTATTTAGCTTTTTAGAGGTGTACATACATCTCAAAGAGGGAAACCATTTACAATTTCTACTTTTCTAAAGAAATAGCTTAATGAGAAGGTTGGGAGTAATGTCCTCTGTCCTTTTTTCACTAGAAAATGTTTTCACGAAAAAAGTTTTAGTCCTGTGTTTACCATTACAGTATCGAATGTCAGACTCTAAGAGCAAATTGAGCACAAATATTTAAGACTCCATTAGGAAGTCGAGGGACAAGTAAGAATGGAAAGTGTATATCTGTTTATACCCCGCTTCCAGAAACAGATTGGTTTTAGGTGCTTCTTTAACTTAATAGGGGATAATGTCTGTTTACTGATGACTTCTGGACCAAATAATCTGTCCCAGCTGCAGTACCCAGAGTCATTCTAAAACCACCCCAATTTATGACACCACAAGCTGTACGTTATGAGATTTGGCAAACTTATAGTTTTTCAATCAATTCGTTTTATCTTTTATTTTTCAAAAATGCAGCCTTATATAAAGCACCCCACTGATAGGATAACATATCTATGTTTATTATCAGGGCTAGTTTTATTTGTCATGACTAAACTATGGATTTATGCTCTCTCATTTTTAAAGTTTTGTTTTAATCCTTTCCTTTAAGTAGCTATTCCCTTTTCTCAAAGATCCACTCCACATCTGAAAAGTAAAAATATTTTGCTTGTGCAGGATAAACTTTTTTTTTTTGAGATTTTATTCATGCATACAAGAACTGGAGTGTAGGTGAGGGGAGAGGGAGTGTGAGAGGATTCACCAGAGACAGAGTGGGTAGTAGGACAGGTGGATATACTGAAATACACTGCTGAGGGGAGCAGCGAGCTAGACAGGAGAGGTCTGCTTAGCTTAGCTCTCTGGCCCAGGATTGAACTCATGCCACAGTGGCTGGTGCTAGCTTGATATTGCTGAGACTTTAACCCCTGCACTACCAGGCAGATGCTGTACAGGATAAACTTACATAGAAAAGCAAGGAAGAGGGGCCTCCATGTTGGTGTAAGGGGTTAAGCACCACACTATGAAGCATCTGCAGCCAGTGCAGCTTGAGTTTGATCCCTTGCCAGGGAGGGGACCCACATGGCAAAGTAGACCTCGCCTGCTGCTCCCCTCAGCAGTGTACCTCAGTCGCACTGCCTGTTCTGTTCTCCACTTTGTCTCTGGTGAATCCTCTCACAAGGCTGTATGTATGTAGATGGACTGGAAGCAACAACAAACATGAGTAGTAATTTTCACTTTGGAGGGACTTGTGCTGGGGAGAAAAAGCTTATTGCTGTAAAGATGATGGTCAGCTAGTTGTTGGAGACTATAGAGAAGAATAGCAAATGGTATTTTTCCTCAAATGCTTACAGTCTTGACACTATTCATTTCTATCACTAAATACTTACTCTACCAGGAGCTCTTTAGGTAGTGACACATACAGTAGTAGAATCTGCTTTTCTGCAGCTGTGTGTTACATGAAAGATATCAAGTATTAGCAAACAAGAGCACTTAAAATACTATTATTAAAATATCTTGTTTTTTATTGTTATAAAGAAATTAAGGCAGTGGCGGCGTTAAGGAAGATGGTAAGGTGCAATTCCAGTTTGTAGAGAAAACTGTTGGAGAGTTTTAAGTGTGTGATTGATTTATGATTATATTTTTTGAGATGTTTGCACTGACTGTAAGCATACACTGACTAGGGGCAAGAGTGAAAGCAGAGGGGCCGCCCTGGTGGTGCAATGGGTTAAGCAACGCACTATGAAGCAAACTGCAGCCACTGTAGCCACCGCAGCCACTGCAGCATGAGTTCGATCCCTGCTATCTATCCCTGCTGTCGGCTGGGGAGGTGACCCACATGGTGCAGCAGACCTCTCCTGCCTCCCCTGCTGCTCCCCTCAGCAGTGAATTTCAGTAGATCCCTGTTCTGCTCCCCACTCTGTCTCTGTTGAATCTCTCGTGCCCCCCCCCACCTCTGACCTGTACCCCAGTGCTTGCATGCAAAAATAAATAAATATTTTTTTTTTTAAAAAAAAGGTGAAAGCAGAGCAGTTAAGAGACTGTTGCAGTAGTGTGAGAAGTAAAAGTGGTTTTGACCAGTCTTTTAGCAGAAGGAGGTCAGATTTAGTTAGATATTTCAGTGAAATAGCCAGTACTTGTTGATGGATTGAATGCAGGTGGGAAGAGGATAAAAAAAGGAATCAGGGATAATACCTCCAATTTTCACCTAAGCAATTAGCTAAAAAGGAAGACTTGTGAATAGAATTGAGGGAAAATCGGGAGTTGATTTTGAACATAGTGGGTCTATATCTTAGTAGACAGTTAAATATACAGAACTGTGTATTCAATTCTAAGTTAAGGGAAGAGGCCAGGGCTAGAAATAACAAGCGCAATATTTCGTTTAAGAGAGTACCATCTGAAGAAAGTGCAGGTAGAGAAAAATTCTAAAGAGTCCTAGATCCTCCCAAGTCTTAGAGAACTGGTAGAAGAAAAGGATCTTAGAGTGAATTATTAGGGAAGAAAACTAATTCTAGAGTGTTTCAAAAAGAGTAGAAGTGATCAACTGTGTTAAATAATATTGAGAGACCAAAAAAGGTGAGAAGAAAGAAACGACCTTAGATTTGGCAATAAGAAGGTCATTAATGACTCTAAGAGTGGTACCAGTGGACAGGTAGGGATCAAAACTGAACTGGAGGAAGCTGAGAAGAGAATCTGATGTAAAGGATGAGTATAGACATCTCTTTGAAGAGTGTTAAAGGAAACAAAAATGAGGTAATACTAGGAGAAATATAAGGGAACCAAATAAGTGACTAAGGAAAAGAATAACAACAACAATAATAATAATAACTCAAGAAAAAGACTAGGACAAATTGGGGACACTTGGTGGGGAGAGGGGAGGGAGGGGGTTGAGGGCAGAAAGAGCACAAGGAACTGAGGTGATGGTGCAATGGTGAAATGGTGGTGAAAATCCATGGGGACCACAATTGATGTCAAATATATATAAATAAAGAAGAAGAGGGAAAGAAAACAGCAAAGAAAAAAAAATGGGGTAATAGTTGGAGGGGAATGTGGAGTTGTATCAGGCTAAGGGCTATCACTGACTTCAGTCTTAACATGTTGCCACAATTAAAGTTTATCACATGAGTCACAGTCCGATGTAAGTTGAACAGCTTACTTCCAGAAGCAGCCCAGGGACATGGGTGCCTCCTGTCTTGTGATCTTCAGGATTACCTAGGAACTAAAAGAAAGGATCATGGATGGGAGGTTTTTATGTGCCACACCTGAAAGTGGAATATGTTACTTCTGGGCACTGTCTAATTTCCTTATGATCTCCCTGGAGGACTGAAAGTGTAATTTAAGAAATATAATGTAGTTGTGCAGAAGAGAAGAAAGTAGATATCAATGTGCACTAGCAGTCTCTGGCACTGAAATTTGTTTCATTTATAGAGAGTATGATATTTAGACAAATTTGTATAAAGATGAAACTGGGTGGTGAAGGAGAAATTATTGATTGCAGACAAGAAGGGGACAATGGTGAGCAAGGGACAAAGGATGAAATCTACAGCACAGGGTCCTCCCTGGTAACGCAGGGGTGTTAAGTCACAGCATGCAAGAGTTCGATCCCTGGCCAGGGAGGGGACCCACATGGTGCAGCAGACCTGTCCTGTCTCACCCCCTGCTCCCCTCAGCAGTGTATTTCAATCAGTCTGCCTGTTCTGGTCCCCACTTTGTCTCTGGTGGATCCTCTCATCTCCCTCACCTCTGGCCTGTACCCTAGTTTTTGTAGGCATACCTAACAAAAACAAAAATCACACATTAGCCTTAGATTCAAACTCTTGGACATGGATGACAAATTTCTTTATAATCTGACCTCTGCCTATTTCTTCAGCCTCATCTTCTATACTCCTTGACATGTACTTTATACTCACTCAGTTCTTCATAGGTTTTAATTTCTGTAAGCTATGCTGTTTATCATATATATCTCTGCCCTTACTCAGTGAACATTATGAAATATCCAAATTTATTGTAAAGTGACAGAAAGTAAGATAGTGAGGCCCAGGTTTAGACCAGTAGAACAGTGGGCTGGATTAGAAAAGTTCAGAAACAGACCCATACATATAGAATCATTTATTTATGGCAGTCTCCACTGCAGGTGGAGCTAAAAGAGATCTTTTCATTAACCGGTACTTTATCATCTCCGGACAGTAATGAAATTTGACCCTGACCTTACACCATACCTAAAAATTATGTCAAATGGATTTATAAACCTAAGTGTGAAAAGTAAAATAATGAAACTTCTAGGAGAATACTTTTATGATCTTGGGATTAATAAGCAGAGAGATCAGTAGCATTACATCGAAAACACGATCAAAGAAAAAGTAGGTAAATTAAACTGAACTAAAATTAAAAATGCCACTGAATGAAATGAAATGAGAATGAAAAGGCAAGCCAGTCCTGGGACAAGATACTTGCAATACATAATTTGAATAAATTCTGTGGTGTACCTAGAGGGGCTCTGCCAGATCCCCCTTTTAGAGTGGTTCCACTGCAGCTTTCGAACAAAGCCAAGTGTTTGCTTTGTAGCATTTGGCCCGTTATGAGCACAGCGAAGGTCCAGCACTCTCTGGCCAGTGCTGGACACATCTCCATGAGCAGTCTTTGTGTCAGCGCCCCCCCAAAGGGCTCACTGACACTTTCTCAGAGATATGCCCCAGTCTGATTCTCTTCCTACCTAATTCTGCTCCCTCCCTGCTTTCTTTTCACAGGTGTCAGACCTATATTTGAAGGCTTTCTCTATTGCTTCTTTTCCTCCTCTTATATCTTTCACAGGTCCTCCCCCAGTAAATCTCTCACACTGCTTATTTCATGTTGGCATCACTCTCAGTGGGTGCAACTGTATTCTCATATCCGTTCTACAATCAATAAGAAAAAGATAAACTACCCAGTTTTATAATTGGGCAAACGACTCAGATAGACACTTTAAAAGAGGGAAACCAAATGACTGATAAGCAAATAAAAGGGGGCTCAGCACCTCTCATCATCAGGGAAATGCGTATAAAAGACATAATGAAACGTTGCTATACCTTCAACAAGACAACAAATTAAAAGGACAGTACCAGATATGGAACAAATAAAATTCCGTTAGATTTGTTGTACAAGTACATTTCTGGAAGTGAATTGGTACAACAAACTGGTAGTATCTGCAGTCATGTGTCATATAACAATAGTTCTGTCAACAAGGAACTGGATACATTGCAGTGGTCCCAGTAATCTATATCAGAGAGCCTAGGTGTGTAATAGACTATACTGTCTAGGTTTGTGTAACTACACTCTATGATATTGACATAACAATGAAATCCCCTAGAATCACATTAAAAAATATCCTTGTCATTAAGTGACTCATGACTGTACTGAAGGTAAAATATTGCATTGCATAGAAAAAATACGTCATGACTTTTTGGACAACTCAGTATACATACCCTGTGATCCAGCAGTATCACTCTTGGGTATAAACGGAACAGAAGTAAATGCTTATCTCCATCAAAAGATGGATAAGAATGTTTCGGGTACCTCTGTTCATATTACCCAACAAAAGTAAAACAACTCAAATAATCATCAGTAGAATAAACTGTAGTATATTCTGAATTATAGTTATCTGGTCATGTGCCTGGCTTCTTTCCTAAACTGTAGTATAGAGCATATTCATACTATAGAGTTTTCTGCAATAATGAAATATAATATAGGGCTAGTGCCACACAATCTAATAAATGTAAAAAAAACCTTTCACAAATAGTATATGCCATCTAAATCCACATAAAAAGTTCAAATCATGTGATCAAGAACAAAATATTGGATAACTTTGGAGGCAGAAATTGACAAGAATTGGCTCAGAAATCCTTTAGATTGCTAGAAACATTTTGTATTTTGATTTGGGGTGTGATGACAAAGACTCTTCTTAACCACACTCTAATCAGGTTCTCTTAGCCCTGTTCTAAAGCCCCCAACTAGATCTCAGCCCTGACCTAATCTGCAGACTCTCAGTCTAAAGTATTCCCCACCTACCCCACCCCAGTGTTAGCTCATGCACACACATACAGACTTGAACAAATTCTAGTATCACTTCTATCCATTATTAGAATGACTAAGGTTTAAACTCTTAGGTTTCTGCTTGGGAACGAGCCAAGCTGCCAATGAACACTCCAGTGAACACCTAAAGACTAGGCTGTTGTCTTCCAGTCTCTGGGGGGATAGGAACCTATCATCAGTAAGTGCCAGTTAACAAACCAAGAGGACCTGTTTACATTAACCAACACCCTTCCCATTTTTTGTAAATTTCCACTTCCCTAACTGCTAATTCCCTCCTCCCTATTCCCTTTCCCCTTGAAAAATGCTTTATCACCTCTGCACAAATCAAGGTTGAATTTAGTTTATGCTGGGACTCTCTTCACTATTTCAGTAGTTACTGTGTAGAATCTCTACCAGTTTACTAGTGTCCAGCTTTGTTTATCTTTGACAAGTTAATATAAATTTAAAAATTGAGCTATATTTATGTATAACTCAATTGAAAAAAAATCAGTAAAGGTTTTTAATACCTATCTGCTCATTATTTCCATGCTCACTGCCTCCTCCTCACCTCCTAGTACATACTTCTTCACTTGGTTTACTCCCACTCACTTTTTTTTTTTTTTTTTAAGATTTACTTATACATACAGGAAGTAGGGTACAGGCCAGAGTTGGGAGGGGGAGAGGATTCACCAGAGACAGAGTGGGGGAGCAGAACAAGCATATTTCTACTGAAATATGCTGCTGAGGAGAGCGGCAGCCCAGACAGAAGAGCTCCCTGGCCGGGGATTGAACTCGTGCTGCAGTGGCTGCAGGTAGCTTCATAGGGCTGAGACTTAACCCCTTGTGCCACCAGGGAGGCCCTGTTTTTATAACTTATGTCTGTAACATCCTCTTTACTATCTTTTTTTTTTAAGATTTATTTATTTATGCATACAAGAGCTGGGATACAAGGCAGAGCCCTGGGAGGTGAGAGGAATCACCAGACAGAGTGGGGAGTAGAACAGGCAGATTAACTGAAGTACACTGCTACCCTCAGGCAGGAGAGGTCTGCTGCACCATGTGGGTCCCCTCCCTGGCCGGCAGCAGGGATCGAACTCATGCTGCAGTGGTTGCGGTTTGCTTCATAGTGTGTTGTTTAACCCACTGCGCCACCAGGGAGCCCCCCCCCTTTACTATCTTGAGGTGAAATTCATAGATACAGTCTACCTTACATGTGTGTTTTTTAAAAATAAAAATAATTCTCTAACAGCAATATCTTAGAGAAATAAAAAGAAATGCATTTATCAAAAAATACTGCAATATGTAAATATTTGGTGTGATATAATACAGATGATATATGTATGTGTCTGCCCTAATTCCTGACACAGAGAAACTTAATCCCTTAGAATTTCAAGGGTGATAGTGTATTTTGATCTAATGAGTCTCTGGGAGGACTCCAAGGGGCTGGTCTAAGTTGTGATTAAAAGCTTAGAATTTTCGGGCCTCCCTGGTGGCGCAGTGGGTTAAGCAACGCACTATGAAGCAAACCTCAGCCACTGCAGCACAAGTTCGATCCCTGATCCCTGCCGCCGGCCAGGGAGGGGACCCACATGGTGTAGCAGACCTCTCCTGCTGTGCCCACTGCTCCCCTCAGCAGTGTACTTCCGTTGATCTGCCTGTTCTGCTCCCCACTCTCTGTGGTGAATCATCTCACCCCCCACACTTCTGGCCTGTACCCCAGTGCTTGTATGCATAAATAATAAATCTTTAAAAAAAAAAAAACAAAAAAAAAGCTTAGAATTTTCAGCTGGTGGCGCAAGGGGTTAAGGCACAGCACTATCAAGCTATCCTCAGCCACTGCAGCACAAGTTCAATCCCTGGCCAGCGAGGTGACCCACATGGCACCGCAGAACTCTCCTGTCTTGCCCGCTGCTCCCCTCAGCAGTGTGTTTCAGTAGATCTGCCTGCTCTGTTCCCCATTCTGTCCCTGGTGACTCCTGTCACTCCCCCTCCGCCTCTAGCCTGTACCCCAGTTTTGTATACATAAATAAATAAATCTTTAAAAAAAAAAAGGCTTAGGATTTTCAGTCCCATACCACATTCTCCAGAGGATAGAGGGGCTGCGAATGGAGTTAATAATTGGTTTTACTGACATGATGGAGCTTCTATAAGAATTCTAGTGGTATGGAGTTCAGAGAGCTTTGGGGCTAGTAAACACATGGAGAAATTGTGAAAATGACTTGCCCCAAGAGGGCATGGAAGTTCCATTCCCCTTCCACATACCAGTCTTGTATATTTTCATCTGACTTCTGATCTCTATCCTTTACCATTACCTTTATTATGTAATAAACTGTGTTGGTTTGAATTTTGTTAGCTGGCCTCGTAAATAATTGAATCTACAGAGGAGGAGGGCATGGGACTCTCCAGCTTACAGCCACGTCAGTCAGAAGTCGTGGGTAAGCTAGGGACCTGCGATTGGCATCCTAAGTGGGTGGGAGGCTCATGGGATGGAATCTTGAACCTGTGGGAGCTGAGGTTATCTCCAGATGGATAGTGTAAGAATTGAGTTAAGTTGTAGGATATGCAGCTGGTGTCACAGAAAATTACTTGGCATAAGAGAAAAGCCATGTTTATACCTATCCATGGGAACATTATTAAGTACAAGTAGTATGGATGTGGTCTGATACAGGGTTCTGCTGGTGAGCTGTCAGAGTTGTGATTTTTCAACTTTTGAAAACTTTTCTAATAAAACAGTTTTCCTTTGACTTGCAATCATTGTATTCCTGGGGAATTTGGTGTATATTAAAACCACACAAAAATATTTTGTGTTTATATATGAAATGGAGTTGTGTTTGGGCTTATAGTACCACGTTACCCTTTTCACTATATGAGTGTGACCGTCTGGTGAGACTTTGGAAATTCATGGTGATGAGAGACAGTCCTTGGCTGTGGTGGACTCACAGGACATCTGACCGTCCCTGCAGCGCATGCCAGTGATACACCCAAATCACTGTGACAGCCAACAATTTGGTCACAGATATTCAAAACGTCCCCAATGGGGTGTTGCATGCAGTTGATGATTAACAATGATTCCTAAAATTTTGTGTCATGTAATCACTTGGAGGAGTTGTTTGAAACACAGATCCCTTGGCCTTCATTTCCCAAAAGCTCTCTGAACCCCATACCACTGGAATTGTTGTAGAGCCTCCTTCATGTCAGAGAAACCAATTATGAACTCCATTCCCAGCCCCTCCCCCTACATTTTGTTTATTTACTTTTTAAAGATTTATTTATTTATACATACAAGAGCTGGGTACAGGCCAGAGTCCAGGGAGGTGAGAGGATTCATCAGAGACAGAGCTGGGAGCAGAACAGGCAGACTGATTGAAACACTGCTGAGGGGAGCAGCGGGAGAGTCAGGAAAGGTCTGCCGCTCCATATGGGTCCTCTCCCTGGCAGGAGGCAGGGATCGAACTCGTGCTGCAGTGACTGCGGTTTGCTTCATAGTGTGTTGCTTAACCCACTGCGCCACTAGGGAGTCCCTCCACCTACATTTTAAATTAAATATCCCAGGGATTCTGTCTTTCAAAACTCACTTTGACAAGCTGGGCTCCAGATAAGAGCAATCTTATCCACCTTGCCGTGTTCCATTAAAGATTTCAAGTCTTAGAAGGAGCTGACTTATAAGAACTTTTGTATTATTTGGGGATGGCACAGGAGTTAAACTCCATGGTGGCACAGGAGTTAAAGACAGTGCTATCAAGTTACCGCATCCCCTGTGGCATGAGTTCTATGCCCAGCCAGGGAGCTAACCCACAGGGTGAGACAGACCTCTTCCTTGTTGCCTACTGCTTCCCTCAGCAGTGTATTTCAGTAGATCCGCCTCTTCTGCTCTCCACTCATCTCTAATGAGTCCTCTCATCCCCACACCTCTGGCCTACTCCCCAGTTCTTGTATGCATAAATAAAAATAAGTCTTTTTTTAAAAAAAGAACTTTTTTTATAGTTAGAGATACTCACTTGTTATATTTATGCCTTAAGGACATACAAGAACTGCAAACTGCAGTAGCATCATTGACAATAATTTTTTTTTTTTTGCTATGACACTCACAAAAGTAAAAATTCTGTTAGTAGGGGGCCTCCGTGGTGGCACAATGGGATAAGCAACGCACTATGAAGCAAGCCACAGCCACTGCAGCACAAGCTCAATCCCTGGCCAGGGAGCGGACCCACATGGCGCAGCAGACCTGTCCCGTCTCACCCTCTGCTCCCCTCAGCAGTGTGTTTCAGTCAGTCTGCTTGTTCTGCTCCCCACTCTGTCTCTGGTGGATCCTCTCACCCCCCAGTTCTTGTATGCATAAATAAATAAATCTTTTTAAAAATTCTATTAGGGCCTCCCTTGTGGCGCACTGGGTTAAACAATGCACTATGAAGCAAACCGCAGCCACTGCAGCACGAGTTCGATCCCTGCTGCCAGCCGGGGGGTGAGGGTTTGGGGGTGGGGGATGTGGGGGGGTGGGGGGTGGGGGTTGGGAGGAGTGGGGTGGGGGTGGAGGG
>JAGFMF010011799.1:6565150-6592752 GCA_019455555.1 Galemys pyrenaicus | reverse complement strand
ACACTGCTGAGGGGAGCAACCGGCGAGGCAGGAGAGGTCTGCCCCACCATGTGGGTCCCTTCCCTGGCTGGGGATTGAACTTGTGCTTCAGTGGCTATGGATAGCTTCATAGTGCTGAGACTTAACCTCTTGTGCCACAAGGGAGGCCCTAGAATGAATGAATGTTTTTACTATCTTAGAGATCCTGGAAACTTCATGATACATTTGATGTTCTAGAAAGTAGGCTAATTTTTGTGTTTATAGTTTGCTTTTTTAATTTAAAAAGCTGTTATAGTGGTCCAAGTAAGAGCTATTGGTGATTTGTACCATCATTGTAACAGTAATGGTGGAGAGAAGTGGATGCATTCATGATCTATTTATAGTGATCTATAGTAGTTGAAAATATATATAAGGTGAACAAAAAGTCATTGTCAGCAATGACTTTCAGGTTTTTGGTGTGATCAACTAGGTGGAGAGTGATTCACTGGAATGAAACAAGGAACAGTGGAAGAGGCTTAGCGGTAGAAAGAGGAAGATCCTGAGTTTAGTATGAATATGTTTGATCTGGCAGCTTATAAATGACAAGATGTTTGTTTATATGACTGTGAAACTGAAAACACAGGGCCTGGTTAAAGTCTCTAGATCTATCAAGCTATTGGCGGCCATTGCAGCATGAGTTCCTCAGGCCAGGGAGGGGACCCACATGGCGCAGCAGACCTCTCCTGCCTCGCCGGCTGCTCCCCTCAGCAGTGTGTTTCAGTCAGTCTGCCTGTTCTGCTCCCCACTCTGTCTCTGGTGGGAAGAGAAACAACCCTCCCCCCCAACCTCTGGCTCTTATATGCATAAATGAACAAATATTTAAACAAAAAACAAAAGGGTCAATGAATAATGTCCTATTTTCTAGCTCAGAACCAATTGAAACAGACCTTAGGGATTGAAAACTCAACTTTATTGGTTAAACTGGATTGTAGAATACAGCTTTTGATGTGTAGACAAAATTGGGGATTTTTAATTTCTCCACTGAATTTAACCTATTGGTTCTCAGTTGAAAACCTTTCTATTTCAGAAACAGAACCTGACCCCATCAAAGTGTCCTTTAGGGGAGAGTTCTGTCTGCCTGCTGTAGAGGTACAGACTGGGAGAGAAGAGAGAGGAGAAAGAAGAGAGACACCCAAGCTATCTGGGAGTCACTTCCCCTGGGAGGACCCAGGGATTTTAGCAGGAAACAATGGTACACTACAAGAGGTAATTGAAGGGAATTTAGCACAAGAATTACTTGCAGAGGTGTGGTTAGGGCAAGGTTAAATAAAATAATAAGGTGTGTAGAAGAATCTGAGAACCACATACTGGGAAGTTCTATTAGGGATAAAGGCAGGGAGCTCTTACCAGAACTCTGAGTGCCAGAGCCCAGGAAGAGGCCCTGCCCAACCCGGATATAGCAGAGGAAAGGAGCCAGAGCCAAAACCATGGCCCTGACTGGCCGGTGGCAGGTGAAGGATTAACACATTTCCTTCTTGTTTTTCCTTTAGAACTCCCTCTGAAGCCAGGGGACTGTGATGACCTGGTAATGCAGTTGGCAGCATTCCAGGCACAGAACAGGGCAGAAAAAAGTTTGAGGGATGGACAATCAGAATAACCAGTACTCAGTAAGGACTGGAGAAAGGGCAAGTGGTGTCACTCGCCTGACTAGGGAATGTATTCCCTGAGGTGAAAATTGGAGACCACTGTCCTGTTCCCTCCTTGATAAGGTTAACCCTGACCCCCGTCCCTACCACACACTTCTCCTTTGTGTTTCTTCTTCTCCACTGAGGGGTAGCTCCACCTTTGCTTCAAGAATGGAAGAAGTTTTTAATTAAGTTATTACCAATACCTCTTGTTCTCTAGGGTGAAAACTTATAAATATGCTCTTTCCTATCTCATATTTGCTCAACTGTCCACTTGGCTTATCAATAATATGATGTTACAGGGGTTAAGTCGAAGCACTATGAAGCTGTCCACAGCCACTGCAGGGCTAGTTCCATCCCCAGCCAGGGAGCTGACCCACATGGCGCGGCAGATCTCTCCTGCCTCGCCCACTGCTCCCCTCCGCAGTGTATTTCAGTAGATCTGCCTGTTCTGCTCCCCGTTAGGTCTTTGGTGAATCCTCTCAACCCCCACACCTCTGGCCTACACCCCAGCTCTGGTATATATACATAAATAAATCTTTAAAAAGAAAAGATAAACATTCTCTAAGTTTATTTTTTGAAGATTTATTTATGTATGCATACCAGAGCTGGGGTGTAGGACAGAGGTGTGGGGGATGGGAGGATTCACCAGAGACAGAGCGGGTTGCAGATCAAGCAGATCTACTGAAATACAGTGCTAAGGGGAGCAGTGGGTGAGACAGAAGAGGCCTACTGTACCATGTGGGTCACCTCCCTGGCTGGGGATCAAACTCATCCTGCAGTAGCTGTGGAGAGATTCCGGGGTATGGTCCTTCAAGGCATGTTCCATGCTTGCATTCTCTACTGTCATAATTGAGCCATCTATGTTCATTTTCCCAAACCTCCCCTCTCAAATTTGGCCATTGTTACATGACTACCTGGTGTGACTGTCATAGTCTTTAAAGGGTGGTTCCCCAATTAAACTTATTGTTGACTCCTCTGACCTTTTAAGAGGGTACTTCTCAAAAGCTTCCTGGAATGGCACTCCCTGGTTGGGGGTGGTGGGGTGCAAATTATTCTAGTCTGTTCTCTAAAATATCACCTCTGTTAAAGATTTTTTTTTATCTCAGGCACCCTTTCTGGTCTAGTAGCAGCCAGGGATTAGTCTAAGGCTTTTATATATATACCTTCTTTGAGAGCAGTTAGATCTGGGCATATCCCCTTTCATCTTTCACATAGGTCTAACAGAGGTGGGGGGGGCGGGGTGAAAGGACTCACCAGAGACATTTCCATGCACAAATCCTCTCTCTCTGAAGGACTCCTTCTCTTCACATGGCAGCAGTGATGAGGCCGAACGCTGTTGAATCAGAATGGACTCTGACTGCGAACCCCCTGGTGTGCCCCTAATGCAGTCCCAGGGTTCCCCTGTTGAAACTGTCCCACCCCTAATTCTTCATCACCAGCCTGGCTCCCTTATTTGTATTTCTTTCTCTAACCTTTTTCATTCTGAATTCAAGATCAAGGTTTTGTTACTAAAAACTTGTCCTGGCACATATTAGAGAAAGGTAAGACAGGTTCTTTATTCAGGAACCACTGTGCTAGGTATAGGGATCCTGGCAATGGGGTTTTTAAGTAAGGGAGATATTGGACTCAACTCTGAATACAACAAGGCAAAGTGGGGAGTTTATAGTCAAGGAGCAGGTTGGTGGTCAGTGGAGAGACAGTTACTAAGAGGAAGCACCAGGGGTAAGAGAATTCTGCTTGAACAGGGTTCTTGCTGAAGTAGGCCCTTGGAGGATGGTGGAGGAGAAAGAACTCAGTGAGGTATCAGGGGTGGAGAGTTCGCAAGGGTGGGCAATCCTGGCCAAACTGGCTTAGCAAGATTTTTGCTAAAGTTGGACAATGCAGAGATGGTCACGGAAGCCCAAAAGTCACTGTCTTGTTGAGCGTTCATGGCATGGCAAGACTGTGGTCTAGAAGAGAATCTTCGTCAGTTTCTAAACTAATTCAGCTCCTCCTTGATTTCTAGAGATAGTATGTTCCTGGCACAAGACTTCTATTCCTTCCTAGCCTTTGGTTTTACTAATATTTTCCTTAAGGCCTGCCATCTTTTTATTTGTTCATTGATAAAAAGTCACCGGCCTCTGTTGCTATACCTCCAAGTCTGAGTCTCTGATCAAAGCTACTGTCGGGCTTCAATAACAAATTGAGAGAGAGAGAGGAAAAAAAAAAAAAAACACAAACAAATCTAGAGAGGACTTTGATCCATGCAGTTGAGGTGATTTTAGAAGGCTGCAGGTAAGTCATAAGGAATCAAGAAGTTATTTCCCCCAAAGTTCTCCCCTTGGCCAAACTAGATTCAATTCAACATAACAAAGAAGACAACTGAGGCAATTGTTTAATGCACTTAAAGCTAGAACTTCACATGCTAATAGTCTAATCTACTGGTTCTCAGGTGCTCCAAAAACCAGACACATTGCATCACCTGGGAGTGTGTTAGAACTGCCAGTTCATCATCTTTGTCCCACACCTACTGATGCAGGGGGGTGGAAGCCCAGAAAACTATTTCAAAAAACTCACTAGGTTCTTCTTATGAATGTTGACATTTGAGAACTGTAGCTCTTACCCAGGTAGAGCTTAATTCTCTTTGCAGAAAATCCCATATGAAGCTCAGCTTTTTAAAAAAGATTTATTTTATGCATACAAGAACTGGGGTACAGGCCAGAGGTGTGGGGGGTGAGAGGATCCACTAGAGACAGCAGGGAACAGAACAGGCAGATTAATTGAAATACACAGCGGAGGGGAGCTTGGGGCGAGGCAGGAGAGTTCTGCTGCGTTCACAGCAGGGATCCAATGCCTGCTGCAGAGGCTCCAGTTTGCTTCATAAGTGTGTTGCTTAACCCATTGCGCCACCAGGGAAGCCCCTGAAGCTGAGCTTTCTGTGGGATGTTGTACCTGTGAAGATGGTAGGGACAGCAAGAAATTTTCCCAACTACTAATGCCTAAAGAATTTGCTCGCCAAAGCCCTGCATGTTTTAAATGCAACTCTAAAGACTCATCTAATCCCCATGCAGGGCTCACCTACTCAGACTTGTAAATCAAAAAAGCCTGTACAGTGTGGGTACAAGGAGGTTGAAAGGTCTAGATTTGTTGAGCCCCTGTGACACCCATCTCATTCAACTGCTGTGTCTTAAAACAGTCAAGGATCTAGAAGCTTTGTGCTTATTAAAATACTGACATCTCCTGTCCCAGCCACACCTGAATCATCCTTCTCACTGGATATATGTAGTGCCAGCAAGACACGGAGCAGGTTCTCAATGATTCTGGCAGACGGTTGAAGAAGGAGTCCTGGAGTGCTCAGTGGCTTTTTCAGGCTTTTATTGCTGCTTCCATCATTAGTGACCAGGGACATGGCAGGCAGGCGGGAGGCCAGGTCCAGGAGGCTGGTAGGTGCATCTTCACTCTCTAGGCTGCTGCTTCTGCCTTTCTCTCTTTCTTGTCTTACTTTTCTCTTCTCTGCTCTCTCCTTCTCTCTGCAGGTGTCCTTGTGACTCCACCCTTATATGCCCAGGAGTAAGTAGAGAGACAGCCAGGAGTAAGTAGAGAGACAGCCTAGTGCTACAGCACTAGGGAGCCAAGCGTTGGGGTAGTCACTGGAGGATGTCCAGGAGGGAGAGCATTTTTAATGTAAAATAACTTTTTTTCTTTTATTATATTTATTTTTTCTTACAATGCTTGCTTTCTTTTCTAGGTGTAGAATTCCCTTAGAATTCCCACTACCAGTTTGCCCGTGCACCATAACCATAGTCCCTTGTGCTCTTCCCATCCCTCCCTTAATCCCAATCAGAATGTCTGTTTAGTTTTGTTGTGGGTTTTAGTGATTGATGTTATTTTTTTTCCTTGACCCCTGTGGTGCCAGGAAGGGCACAGAGCAAGTTCTCGATGATTCCAAGCAGACTGACGGGTCAAGGAGGAGTCCTGGAGCCCTCGGTCGGTTTTTCAGGCTTTTATTGCATCATTATATCAGAAGCGACCAGGTACACGGCAGCAGAGGGGCTGGGGGGCCAGGAGGCTGGCAGGCTTCCTAGCCCCTGGCACATCTTCACTCTCTGGGCTCTCTAACCTCTCATCTCTGCTACTACTGTTGCTGCTTCTCTTCTGTCTCTCTCCTGCTGGCATCCTCGTGATGACACCCTCATACGCCTGTGTCTAAGCCCAGGTGCACCCACTTGCGCATGCCCACTTGGGCATACGTGCAGAACTGCAGGTGTCCATCATCACACCAATGGCAGAAGGCGGAAAAGCCTGATCAGTTTTCCATTTACCCTAAAACCCCCTATATTCTTCCTATAAGTGAGACTATCTGGTATTTTTCTTTTTCCTTCTGACTTCTTTCCCTTCAAGCTTCATCCATGTTTCTAGTTTATCTTTTTTGATTGCTGAATAATATTCCATTGTGTACATAAACTACATCTTCCTTATCCAGTCGTGTATTTTTGGGCATTTGGGTTGATCAGGAGGGAGATTTTAAGGATGAGGGAGGCCAAAGCTTGTTTATAAACTGCTGGGAAAGGAAGCTTCATGTGCTTGTGGTGGTGGTGACGGGGTCAGTAGCTGGTGCCTCACTCTGCCAGGCAAGGCACAGGGTGCAGGGCCCTGTCGGGAGCACCTTTTCCTAACTTGCACAGAGGTGCAGTGTGAGCTAACAGCAGTCCTGGATAGGAAGATGCTGGTATACAGGAGCAGGGGTAAATGATAGCATCCTGCAAAACCAGGTCTAGTCCTGTAAAACTGGGACTAGAAGTGGAAGGTTTCCTGCTGCAGATTCAGATAGCTCCAAACCCACCTTAGGGCAGAAACAATAAAGGTGCTTCTTTACTTCAAGCGTTTACCTATATTTTAGGCATTTGCTAATAGTTTTATTTTTTTTTTAAGATTTATTTATGCACACAAGAACTGGGGTACAGGCAAGAGGTGTGGGGATGAGAGCAGTCACCAGAGACAGAGTGGGGAGCAGAACAGGCCGATCGACTGAAATACACTGCTGAGAGGAGCAGCAGATGAGACAGGAGAGGTCTGTTGTGGCATGGGCATCACCTCCCTGGCCGGAGATCAAACTTGTGCTGGAGTGGCTGTGGATAGGTTCATGGTGCTGCCAGTTAATTCCTTGCACCACCGGGGAGGCCCGGTTGCTAATTCTTTTAACACCATGTGTTTAAATACTAATCTGAGGGGCCTCCCTGGTGGCGCAGTGGGTTAAGCAACGCACTATGAAGCAAACCGTAGCTGCTGCAGCACGAGTTCGATCCCTGCTGCCGGCCAGGGAGGGGACCTACATGGCGCAGCAGGCCTCTCCTGCTGTGCCCGCTGCTCCCCTCAGCAGTGTGCTCCCCTCAGCAGTGTGCTCCCCTCAGCAGTGTGCTTCTGTTGATCTGCCTGTTCGGCTCCCAGCTCTATCTATGGTGAATCCTTTCACCCCCCCCCACACCTCTGGTCTGTACCCCAGCTCTTGTATGCATAAATAAATAAACCTAACTATACCTTAGTGATGACCCTTTAGTTCCCCAGGCACCCACACTGTAGATTAACAGTGAAAGGGCCTGTAGAGGTACCAGACCGACTTTTGATTCTCAGCGTGGGAGAGTATCTGATGCTCCAGTGACCTCTCTTTTTCCATGTCTCCCTCTGTCTCGTGAATCTCAGAGCCCGTAGTTACTAAGGGCTAACCGACAGTTTTTATGACCATGGATTCAATTCTCTTTTTTAAAACAATATCTTAGTTTTTCCCCAATAAATCATTTCAACTCTAATATCATAGAAATGTTACCATCAGAAACTTTCAATGATAAACTTCTCCCTGCTAGTACCAAATACTTCTAATTTCTTAAACCACATATCATATGGCCACATGTTTAGAAAACTAAAATAAGTGCCATGGAAGAGAATGTTAGGCAGTTTTGTTGAGGATCTCATAGCTCTCTCTCTTTTTTTTAAAAAAAGATTTATTTATTTATGCAGACAAGAGCTGGGGTACAGGCCAGAGGAAGGAAGGTGAGCGGATTCACCAGAGACAGAGTGGGGAGCAGAACAGGCAGATTGACCAGAATACTCTGCTGAGGGTAGCAGCGGGTGAGGCAGGAGAGGTCTGCTGTGCCATGTGGGTCCCCTCCCTGAGCTGGGGATTGAACTCGCACTGCTGTGCAGCTGATGCTTCACAGTGCGGTGCTCAACCCGCTGTGCCACCAGGGAGGCCCTCATAGATCTCTTGGTTTTTGTTTTCTTGGTTTTTGTTTTGTTGTTTTGCAATAATAATTAAATTCCATAAATGAAAACATGGTACTACAAAGGTACATTTAGTTTATATTAAAATTAAGTCTGGTATTGAGAGGAAAATTAGGATTATTTCTAAAAGTTTATTTTAAACTGTCTTCAGAATCATGTAGATATTTTTTATTTAAGCACATACACACTCACATCCAATCCTATCAAACAGCTATATTTTGTGTCTAAATTTTGGATACTATCATTAGGAGTCAATCAATTTTAAGTTAATGAAAACCCACCCATATTGTTAGCGTTCAAAGATAAGTAAAATGATAATATAAATATTTATTGGGCAACAGTTAGATAAAGGTGATAACTGGGATAAACAAGAAAGCATGACAAAATTATAATACACAGGTAGCCAGAAATCTGAGAGACTGTTTTCTTAGAATAAATTTGTATAAAAACATTTGTCTATTCACTGTATGTAATATTTAAGCCAAACTCTTTTTTTTTTAAGCAGATAAAAGATTATACTGGGATGTAAAGAACTTCAAAACAATACAACAGCCAAACATAGCAGGAACTTAATTTAACAATGAAAATAACTTCTAGTAAGATTGTGACTTCCCGGGCCTCCCTGGTGGCGCAGTGGGTTAAGCAACGCACTATGGAGCAGACCGCAACCACGGCAGCACGAGTTCGATCCCTGCTGCCGGCCAGGGGGGGACCCACATGGTGCGGCAGACTCTCCTGCTGTGCCCGCTGCTCCCCTCAGCAGTGTACTGTACCTCGGTTGATCTGCCTGTTCTGCTCCCAGCTCTCTGTGGTGAATCCTCTCACCCCCCCACACCTCTGGCCTGTACCCCAGTGCTTGTATGCATAAATAAATAAAAAATCTTTCAAAAAAAAAAAAAGATTGTGACTTCCCTTTTCTATACAGGGAGCAAGGTGGGGTCTAGTCTAGAGTTAACAGGGTCTTACAGTCATTTTATCTTTTAAAGATTTATTTATTTATGCATACAAGAACCAGGGTACAGGCCAGGGGTGTGTAGGATATTGTGTGTGTGTGTGTGTGTGTGTGAAAGAGAGAGAGAGAGAGAGAGAGAGAGAGAGAGAGAGGATTCACCATAGACAGAGTGGGGAGCAGAACAGGGAGATCAAGTGAAATACACTGCTGAGGGGAGCAGTGGACAAGGCAGGAGAGATCTGCTGCGCCATGTGGGTCAGCTTCCTGGTGGGGGGATTGAACTTGTGGCAGATAGCTTTATACTGCTGCGACTTAACCCTTTGTGTCACCAGCGAGGCCCATCTTACAGCCATTTTAATGTGGTCCTATTTTTCTGAGTTCTAGGAGGGAGCTGACAAAGTCATATTCTGGACGTAGTGAACATGCAATCACTTTAAAGAGACACAACAGGGGCCTCCCTGGTGGTGGAAAGGGTTAAGCACCACACTATGCAGTTATCCACAGCCACTGCAGCATGAGTTCGATCCCTGGCCAGGAAGGTGACCCACATGGAGCAGCAGACCTCTCCTGTCTCACCTTCTGCTCCCCTCAACAGTGTATTTCAGTAGATCTGCCTGTTCTGATCTACTATCCCACCTCTGGCTTACACCTCAGCTCTTTCATGCATAAATAAATCTTTAAAAACAAACAAACAAAAACAAAGCAGAGACACAACAGGTCTGTGCAGAGAAATGACCCTCTCCCTCATCTCCTGGGTTCAGGCATAACTGACTGGGGCTGTTGCACCCAGAGTTAAAATAAGAAGAACCAGGATGGTCCCCTGTACATATAAAATACTCTTTAAGACCTCCCTGGTGATGCAAGGAGTTAGTTACAGCACTGTGAAGTTATTTGCAGCCACTGTAGCACGAATTCAATCCCAACCAGGAAGCTGACCCACATGGCACAGCAGACCTCTCCTGTCTTGCCCACTGCTCCCCTCAGCAGTGTATTTCAATAGATCTACCTGCTTTGTTCCCCACTCTGTCTCTAGTGAATCTGCTCACCTCCTGCATTGCATCTCTGTCCTACATCCCAGGTCTTGTATGCATAAATAAAAATCTTTTTTTTTTTAAAGGAGAGACTGAACAGAGGGAGGGCATAAAAGGGGCTTCTGAGTTTCTGGTAATGTTTGTGTGTAGTAATGTGCATGTGTGTGTTCACCTCAATGATGGTTATGCAAATAAAAAATACATAGACAATGCATGTGTCTATTTCAGTAATGGTTTTTAAAAAGAGACATACATATGACTTAAGTATTTTTATGTGTTTAAAAATTTATTCATATTAATATTTTTGTTGAAGTAACACTGTTAACATATAACATTATTTTAGGTGTACATTTTTGAAAATCAACATGTGTATATACTACATTAAGTTTATCTCAAAAGTCCAATTCTATCAAAAGGACATAAACAGGGGCCTCCCTGGTGGTGAAAAGGGTTGAGTCTCAGCACTATGAAGCTATCCACTGCCACTGCAGCACAAGTTTCATCTCTGGCCAGGATGCTGACCTGTAGATCCTCCTATTCTGCTCCCCACTCTCTCTCTGGTGAATCCTCTCAATGCCCCCACCCCACTTCTACATAAATAAATATTTTTTAAAAATGCAAACAAAAGGACATACCATTGTCTTTTTTGTCCTGATTTGCTTTGTCCTCCTTCCCCATTTCCCTTCTGGTAACCACTAATTTATCTTTTAGACCAAATATTTATTTTTGTTTTATTTCGTTCATCTGTTTGTTTTCTATACCACATGAGTAAAATCATACAGTCTTTTTCTGTCTAGTTAATTTCACAAAGTATAATACCCTCTAAGTCCATCCATGTTGTTATAAATGGCAAGATTTCATCTTTTTTTCTAATAACTGGATGATATTCCATCATGTATCTATACCACAGCTACTTTATCTATTTGTCTATCAATGGGGACTTTGATTGTTTCCAACTCCTGGATATTGTATATAAGGCCGCAATAAGTGGCCAAGAGGTATATGAAAAAATGTTCAGCATCACTTATTATCAGGGAAATGCAAATCAAAACCACAACGAGATACCACCTCACACCTGTGAGAATGGCCCATGTTTAAAAAACCAGAAACAACAAATGCTGGAGAGGATGTGGTGAGCATTTGTTGGTGGGAATATAAACTGGCCCAGCCACTATGAAAAGTTGTGTGGAGGTTCCTCAGAATGCAATAAAATATATCTACCATATGATCCAGCAATTCCACTCCTAAGAACCTACAAAAACAATAATTGGAAAGGCATTGCACTTCTGTGTTTACTGCAGCATTATTTAAAATAGCTAAGATATGGAAACAACCTAATGCCCCCAAAATGAATCAAGATGTGCTACTATACACCATGGAATACTACTCAGTGGTGAAAAAAGATAAATCCATGCCATTTGCAGCAACATAGATGGAGCTAGAAGGGTTTATTCTAAGCAAAGTCAGTCAGAGGAAAAGCTAAGTATTGGATAGTTTCATTTATATATGGAATATAGAGAAATAAAACAAAGGGTCAGGAGAAAGACAAAACCTGCAGACTGGACCGTAGATTTGAAGATTATAGTAGGGGGATAGGGATGGGAGGGAAAGGAGTTCCCGTGTTTACGTGTGCTATGGTGGAAGGAGAAACTACAGGGACTCCATCAGAGAGGAGAAATCAAAAGCCGTCAAAAAAATAGCTATGATGAAAATAATTAAAAATAAGGCTGTAATAAACATGGGAGTGCTGTAGCTCTTCAAAATAGTGTTTTGTGTATATTTTACTTAAATTTAAAAAAAAAAACTTAAAAAAAGTTTTCATCACAGACCACTTAAATGAGTCCCAGGGTATAAGGCCCAGAAGTACACCCAGGGTCGGGGACACGGCCCTGTGCCTTGTTGGAGCTGTTCTCTCCAGGAGGGAAGACATGATGGCCTGTGTCTGGGCGCTGAGCGAGTATGCTTCTGAGTGCTGGGGAGGACAGAGATGTCTGGTGGAGAGAAGGCTGGAGGACTCTCTCCACACATGGCCAGCAGTGGGACTGGCCCTGATGCTCTCACCCCAGCTGGATGCCTCAGCTGGGGCCCTGCTTGCAGGTCAACCGCCTTCAGGGACTGCCTGTAACAATGTCCCCTTAGAAGGTGATGCCTGAATTCACCTTCAAGTTCACTATTCAAAATAGTCGCTGCAACTTTTGGTTATTTTTAATTACTTGGCCCCTGGTGCAGATTTTGCCTCATTATTCGTATTTTTGTTTCACTTAGTGACTAGGTGTTGTTGTTTGTTGTTTGAATTCTTGTCTGTCTGCCTTTGAATATATCGCTCTTTAGTCCACAGACTCTGCAGCCCTATCCGATGGCTGTGCCAGGAGGTCTGGGCAGGTTTTCTTCTTTTTTTTTTAAAGATCCATTTATTAATGCATACGAGAGCTGGGGTACAGGCCAGAGTCCAGGGAGGTGAGAGGATTCACCAGACAGAGTGGAGAGCAGAACAGGCAGACTGACTGAAACACACTGCTGAGGGCAGCAGTGGGTGAGGCAGGAGAGTATGCTATGCCATATAGGTCCCCTCCCTGGCCGGTGGCAGGGATTGAACTTGTGCTGCAGTGGCTGTGGTTTCCTTCATAGTGCGTTGCTTAACCCACTGCGCCACCAGGGAGGCCCTGGGCAGGTTTTCTAACTCTTGTCTGACATGTGAAGAACAAGTAAATTCTCAGCACACGCCACTGCTAATCTTTGTTCTTTTCAACTTTATCCAATTGGGAAAAGGGGTATAAACAATGAAAATTTTGATTATTACTCTGATTTTTATAAACAGAAAACATTTGTAGTCAAACCATGCAGCTTGATTGAGAAGTTACACTGTAAAATTGTTTCCTAGAGAGGCTTTAACAAGAAATAAAAAAGCTCTAAAATTCAACCTAAATAACATTTTAACAGGGCTATAGCTTTTCTCACTTAAAAAAAAAAATAGCTGGACATAGGTTTTTTTAAAGCCTATGTTATTATGATCTATTCAAGGTCTCCTCAAAAGAAGTAAACTTTTTTGTTGTTCCAAGTTCAAAACAAAATATATAAATTTTGATATATGGGCATTGAACATAGAGTGCATAAATACATTTTCAGATGCAAAAGAGTTCTTCATATAATATGACATACTTTCTGAAGGAAAATATGAAACTGTATTATGTGTAACTGTTGATTGTGGTTTGTCACTAGATTATGGGTAATTTCAATATTTTCAGTGATATTGACTTTCTCTTTTTAAGATTTATTTTACTTATTTGTGCATGCAAGACCTGGGGCGTTGGCCAGAGGTATGGGGGATAGGGTCAGAGGATTCGCCAGAGACAGAGTGGGGAGCAGAACAGGCAGATTTGACTGAAACACACTGCTGAGGGGAGCAGTGGAGGAGGCAGGAGAGGTCTGCTGTGCCATGGGGGTCAGCTCTCTAGCCAGGAATGGAACTCTTGCTGCAGTGGCTGCAGACAGCTTCATAGTGCTGCGACTTAACCCCTGTGCCACCAGGGAGGCCTGATGTTGGCTTTCTTTTACTCCATGAAAAAGAAGTGGAGGGGCCTCCCTGGTGGCGCAGCGGGTTAAGCAACGCACTATGAAGCAAACCACAGCCACTGCAGCACGAGTTCGATCCCTGCTGCAGGCCGGCTGGGGAGGGAACCCACATGGGGTAGCAGACCTCTCCTGCCTCACCCGCTGCTCACCTCAGCAGTGTGTTTCAGTCAGTCTGCCTGTTCTGCTCCCCGCTCTGTTTGGTGAATCCTCTCATCTCCCACAACTGTGGCCTGTACCCCAGCTCTTGTATATATAAATAAATAAATCTTTAAAAAAAAAAGAGGAAAAAGAGAAAAAGAAGTGGAGGAAAAAAGTAGAAAACATGAAATACAACCAGCTTTGTCCATACCACAGCTAATGTCTTTATGGCAAAGCAGCTGAGCTCCAGAAGCGGCACAATTAGTATCACTTGGGAATGTGTTAAAAATGCAAACTTTTGCCCTAACCTACCCCCCTCCACTTGCTGAACTAGAAACTCCGGGGGTGGGCCCAGTAATCTGGTTTAACAAACTCTCCAAGTGATTCTGTAGGTCCCAAGAGTGGAGATCAATTGTTCCGAAGAATCGTGTGAAACTAATTTGGTCAACACTCAAGAGATCTATTCTGTGCACAGGCGCTTTGTCTGTTAACTTTGGTTTTTGCCCTCCTCCCTCCCTCCCCCTATTCATTTTGTCCCAAAGCAAACCTGTGCTAGTGGTTCTCATATCTGCCTGGGGAGCTTTTAAAAATGCCTGTCCGCAGATGGGTCCCTGGCATCCAGGTGCTTCTCTCACGCACTCAGGCTGATAAACTCAGTTCTATATTCAGGTACTTTTGTGGGTGAGACAGATGATTGTTAACACCTGGCCCCAAATTCTCTTGGTTGCTTCCTGCAAGTCCTGTGAAGCAGAACTCAGGCCTCGAGCTGCTGCTTGTCCAGATCTAAAGGTCTTTTCTGAGGCTCACTTAGTCTTGCGTGCAGGTAGCTCTGCAGACCACAACAAAACTTCTCAGATGAAACACATCCTCCTGGCATGCACCCTAGCTGGCACTTCATCTACACACCAAGCACCACATCTGCTGTCCTTTCCTGAAGATGAGTGGGACAATATGCATTAACATCTTAGTTCAGTCCTCAGAAAAATGTCAACAAATTTTAGCTGTCCCTAGCTTCATTAACTAAAAACATATGGGTCTCTGGGGCCTCCCTAGTGGCATAGGGGTTGAAGACACAGGCCTACCAAGCTATCTGCAGCCACTGCAGCATGAGATCCATCCCCAGCCGTGGAGCTAACCCACATGGTGCAGCAGACCTCTCCTGTCTTGTCTGCTGCTCCCCTCAGCAGTGTATTTCAGTAGATCTGCCTGTTCTGCTCCCCACTCTGTCTCTGGTGACTCCTCTCACCCCCTTAACCTCTGGCCTCCACCCCAGTTCTCGTAGGCATAAATAAATAAAAATAAACATTTTTAAACAAAGAAAAGAAACTTAGGGTGTGGGGCCCAGACTCTAGGCAACTCTGACATTTGAGGACTACTGCTCCAGGTCCTTGCCCCCAGGATGGTTAGAGAGACCCCAAGCTGGGTCTGCTGCTTTGGGATCTTCCACCCCTCAGAATTAGAACACCAGAAAGATGTATTTTTGGGACCACAGCTTAGATCCCCTCAGAAACACCACCACAAGACAACAGTTTAAGTGTAAGAAACAGATGCAGGAGAGACCTTTTTGTATCGCTGAGAAACGCTCCTACTGCTGTTCACCAAATGCTTGCATAAAGATTCATCCTGTCAGTTTTCTTAGAGATTAGAGCAAATACACGTCACGCGTGTCTGTTTTTGAAAAAGAGTTTCAAGTTATGAAACTCACAATACCTAAGCTGCCAGGATGCTTCACTTTTACCTCAAGTCTAAGAAATGTTCTTAGTCTGGGTCTTCTTACACACCTCTCCCTTTCCTTAAATGTGTCTTTCGTGTTGTAATTCTTATTTTTTAAAAAGATTTATTCATTTATGCATGCAAAAGCTGGGGTACATGTCAGAGGTGCAGGAGGTGAGGATTCACCAGAGACAGAGTGGGGAGCAGAACAGGTAGATAGACTGAAATACACTGCTGAGGGGAGCAGGGGGTGAGACAGGAGAGGTCTGCTGCGCCATGTAGGGCTCCTCCCTGAGTGGGGATTGAACTCTTGCTGCTGTGCTGTAGATGCTTCAGTGTGGTGCTCAACCCACTGCGCCACCAGGGAGGCCCCAGTGTTGTAATCGTTGTTTTAACAATTCTATCGTGGCTGCACTTTTTACTGTACGTAATCTCCAGTACTGTATGTGAAGATAAGGTTGATCCATAAGAAATAAATATGTGATGACTCAATCTATCTCCGACAGTATAAAGCATAGTGAGTCCCAGAGCCCAGTCCAAATCTCCCCATGAAGCTTTCCCAGTGCCTCACCCCCCACAGCTGTAATCAGTACAGCCTCAGATAACATTGTTATTTGTTATTATAACACATATCACATATTGCCCTTTGTTTTGGGAGTTAATGTTTATTGTGCTTTAGAACAATATAGAAACATACATTATACTCTTTATTGTTGCCCTTGCCATTTGTTCCTGTTTATATATGAACCTGTCATTCCCACTAGACCAGAATCCTCTGAGGCAGGGACCTGATTTACTGTTAGATTCTCAAGTGAGCCTGGTTCATGTGGCATTGGCAAGAGGGTCTTACACATAACATCGATGAGGGTAACTATGGGCGTGTTTTGAAAAGGAAGCCATGACTTATTACCATGAATTGGAACATTGTATTTCAGCTGATCCAGAGAGCTTGTCCCAAGGCCAGAACATCCCTTAACCCCAGTTGCAGAAGGCATCAGAAAAAAAGGAACTAAAGGATAAATGTCACTGCAGTGAAACTTAGTTCAGAAGAAACTCTGACCAAAACCAGAATGGAACCCACTGAAAATGTTAATGGTCATTTTTAGTAAGTCACAAGAATTTAAAGAAAGGCTATTTTAATAAGTAGAACAATTTCATTTTCCATATAACCTAGGAAATTGAGATCCAGATGGTTTCTTTCACAGTCTCAGGTCAACTTTACACCTTTTTTGGAGAAAGCAGTATGGTTTCACCTCCAATAACTTGTGAAAAGAAGCAGCAAAAGGGACAGTGTCTTAAGTATTTGTTTACAAGGGAAAAGCATACTGGAAGTCTTACTTGGGCTTATCCGACATAGCATTCTGGAGCGGAGATTCAGGCAAGAGAAGAAAACTGAGCAAAGAATACGGTTTGCATGACGTGTAGAAGCAGGTTCACTGTGAAACTAACAAAGCTCCTCATTATCTCCAGCCTCTGCCCAAGGCCCAAGAGGGGCCCTAGTGACTGTGTGTTTACAATTATGCATTGGAATTCATAAGATGGACTTTCTAATATGTTTCAGTTGCAAGCTCTGTGAGAATGGAATGCTCTTTCTGTAGCTCTTGCTTTTCAGATTACCTTTGCCACCCTTTAGCTCTGCCTTGCTAGAGAAGGTGATGCAACAGCTAGAAGATTTGATCATGAGGAGGAAGGTCCTTAGACTACTGCTGGGAGGGGAGACAGGTCACCAAAGTTGAGTTCGAAGTGATGAAATGTAGATGCTAGGATATTTCTCTTCAAGGGTTATTTTGGTCATTCTAGGGTAGTGATTCTCAACTAAAGGCAATGTGCCCCCACCTCAGACATTTGTAATGTCTGGAGACATCATATATAGCTTGTCATCTCTGAGGTGGGGAGGGCTGCTATTG
Source organism: Galemys pyrenaicus (assembly GCA_019455555.1). NCBI lineage: Eukaryota > Metazoa > Chordata > Mammalia > Eulipotyphla > Talpidae > Galemys > Galemys pyrenaicus. Next base: position 6,575,534 of record JAGFMF010011799.1, on the reverse strand, counting down.
ACGTCATGTAGTAGAGGCCAGGGATGCTGCCTCAGTAACCCCACTATCCTATAGCAATCCTATAACAAAGAATTACCTGGACCAAAATATCAATAGTGCCAATGTAGAAAAAAATCCTTTTCTAGGATACTCCTTTTACAACAATATAATGTAACTTCTCAAAGACATTTTGCAGTTTTCTCTCCCCTCAAACACACTGTCCAGTACATAGCTGACTCTTCTTTTATAATTCCTACTCCCACCCATACACACACCGAGGCTTGTTTGGACAGTGGCGCTGACTGAAACAATTGTGAAACCTGTTTCTGGGGCTGAGCTGTTAGAAACAGGGTCCCTCCTATGGGGGCAGTGAGGAGGCTAGAGATGCCTCAGCACTTCAGGAGAATCACAGGTACTAGATGGGTGGATTGTCCCAGCCTCCCTAAAACTAAACTAATCCGCCACTTGGATCAAATGGCAATGTAGTGCCATGCTGGTCCCATCCCCAGGATGCAAAATCCACCAGGTCAAGTGCTGGAGTTATCCCTGGGCTGCCCCAAGTTTCTGCCCTCTGACTTCGATTACCTTCACTGCCCCACGCTGCCTTCTTGTCACCTTTGGCTGCATCTCTGTCATTCCCACCTACTTACCCCCCCCCCACCCCGCCAGCTCCAAACCCTTTGCTCCCAATTTCCCTTCTGCACATGCCCTTGCTCCTGCTTTGCAGAGATGAGTAATAAAGTAACCGAAGCTGCCATGACTTATATAACTGCCACGAGAGCTAGGCTGGTGCAACATACAAGTTTCGTCTACAAGGTGAGTATTGATAACCCTGTTTGGCAGGTGATGAAACCAAGCTTGAAGAGGCCTCTGAGGACTTCCAAGTCACAATGCAGACTTGTGGTTCCAAGATTGCTCACCTCCAGAATGAGCTCCCTGCATTTCTCTCTTCTGAAAACAGATGTCTCAATCTCAGGGTCTTTCAGCCCAGTTTCTGCCTCCTCCTTGATCCAGTTTCCTCCAGTCTCCTAAGGTCCTTCCTTTACTCCCTGACTCTCCTCTCGGCTCGGCCTTTCCTGCCCTCTGACTCCTTTCCCTGTTTCTATCCTGCTTCATCAACAAACTCCTGCCTCATCTGCCTCCTTCTCCTCTGCCTCCTTTGCATCACTGTCAGCTTGTCCAAAGGAAGTGTGTCTCCATTTTGCCACTTCACTCCTGGGCCTGTCCAGTCACCTAGTCCCCTCCCAGGCTCTGTTCTTTCCCAGATGGGCACCGGGTGTCCACCTCCTACTTTAGTTTCTCAGGACCTGGGATGGTTTCCTGAACAACAAAGCTGATGGTGATGACTTCACATTGAAACTTGAGCACAGAACAGACAGTTCTGAGGCAGCGAAGATACTGAAGCCCAGCTCCTGGGGAAATTCCTTTGGGCTGGAGTTTTGTTCATAGAATGACGACACACTGTTGCCATTTTTTGAGCTGTGATTACCAAATGGAAATACCCTATTTCACCAGAGACTGAGATCCAAAATCTCTAGCTTCATATCTAAATGTCATTTACCTCTTCATGGTAACTCAGGCTCTGAGAAACAGAAACACATGACTACATGCGAGGGGATTCAATTCCTGTTTTTCCTTCCTGTTTGTCCTCTGCTAAAATATAAAAAGAAATACATAAAAGAAACTTCTTTGTATTGTTATCCTCATGACATATCATTACTATACATGCTCAGATGAAGTGAGGTGAGACAATAGTTTTTGAGCTGTTGGCCTCAATTTTTATAAGGCAAGTAGTAAGGTAAACAGGGCATTAAATCTGTATTTGGTGGCAAAGATCCCTTCTCATGGGTAATTCCATTCTCACACCCTCTCCACTGCAATGTCTGTGTAAGAATTTCCATATTAGTAGAGGTAAGCTTTTGTTCAACCGTCTATCCGCGTATTGGTTCATTTCTTAATTCAACAAATATTTATTAAAATGGCATGCTCAGTCTTGGATACGATATTTAAACAGAAACAGTGTCTGTTTTCAGGGAGTACACACTAGTCTGGTGCTTATGGTTCAATGTGATATCAGTGCTGGATAAGAGAAATGTATGGTGTGATAACATTTATGTAGACTCTCACCCCAGACTTGGAGGTGACTAATCAAGGACAGTTTCTAGGAGAAAATAACACCTAAGGTAAATCCTGAATATTTTAGGTGAAGGCGGGGCAATCAGCTTGGGGCTTGGGAGGAGGGAGGAGTCTGTACCAATAAGAAGAATAGTATTTCTGGAAGGCTCATGTCAAGGGAAAGGGAGATTTAGGGACAGAGGAGAGAGTTATTGGATCACTGGATCAGGTAAGAGAAGAATGGAGAGAGGTTATCAGTGTCATGATACCCAGTACTTCCAGTACAGTACGTGGGTGCTTTACTAGCCCCATTTTGCAGATGTGGGAACTAAGACGGCGGTTAAGTAACTTGCCTATGGTCACTGGGCGAGTCTGTAGCAGTTCCCAGCATGAGCCAGCGTCTGTGCCCTTAACTGACACAATACTGCCCGCCCCCCATCTTGCCTTTGAGATAATTTTTGAACACCCTCCCAGCAGTGATTTGAAGTCCCAGAGGAAAAGAATAGATTGAGGCAGACATTTCCTTAGTAGGAAGCCTGAGTGAAAATTCTTTTTATTTTAAGATTAATTTTTATTTATGCATGCATGCAAGGACTGGGGTGTAGGCCAGAGGTGTGGGGGTTGAGAGGATTCACCAGAGACAGAGCGGGGAGCAGAACAGGCAGATAGACTGAAACACACTGCTGAGGGGAGCCGCGGGCGAGACAGGAGAGGTCTGCTGTGCCATGTGGGTCAGCTCCCTGGCCAGGGATGAACACATGTTACAGTGGCTGCGGACAGCTTGACAGTGCTGAGGCTTTAAAACCCTGTGCCACCAGGGAGGCCTTTGAGTGGAAATTCTTCACTCAGAAAATCCTTCACCCAAAAAGCTGCTCTCTCCCCTTGCTCACCTCTGTAAATCAGGTTAGGGTAAAGGAACTATCTTCTGAGGGGTGTTTTCATTTAAATGGGGAAGGGGCAAATATGTTTAGAATAACCTAGCTGGCAGGGTAGGAAAGAGGAAGACATTTTGGGGTAGTAACCCAGCCCGTGCCTCCCAGGGGAACAACTAGATGAGATGAAGGGACCACCTATTCATATACTTGAAGGCACTTTTTTTCCTTCTTAGTAGAGTTGGTATAAATCACCAAACTTTATTTTCTTTTTTTTTTCTTTTTTTTAAAGATTTTATTTATGCATACAAGCACTGGGGTACAGGCCAGAGGTGTGGGGGGTGAGAGGATTCACCACAGAGAGCGGGGAGCAGAACAGGCAGACTGACTGAAACACACTGCTGAGGGGAGCAGCAGGCACAGCAGGAGAGGTCTGCCATGCCATGTGGGTCCCCTCCCTGGCTGGCAGCAGGGATCAAACTTGTGCTGCAGTGACTGCGGTCTGCTTCATAGTGCGTTGCTTAACCCACTGCGCCACCAGGGAGGCCCCCAAACTTTATTTTCTATCAGGAAATGACTTAAGCTCTTGAATGTTGCACATAAAAATTCCCCCCCCCCTCCAATTACTGATGACATACATGAAATTTATTCAAATTGACTAAAGGAGTAAATTGGCTTATTCAGGGGTAGTTGAATTTTGTTTAATTCAGTGATTGGTCTAGATCGAACGGTAGCTTCATATCCCTTAAGTTAGAAGACAAAGAGGCTTAATGCCATTCAATTTTGCAAGTGAAGATTTCAAAGTGGTGAAGTGTATGACCCGTTCACCCAAATAAGTACATAGTGATGAGACTTCTCAAAACCAGAGAACCTTTGGTTACCCACTAGTTAGAATAAACCTTGAATGAATGAGAAATCTGGCATTTGTTCATGACTAATTCTTCTAGCGTAAAAACATTTCTTGAAAGCTATTTTCTGAATCCAATGCTGAGCCTGTGCCCAGAATCAGATGCTGACATTCCTCCTTTTCCCAGTTGCTTAGTTACCCTCTCAAGGGAGTAAATAGGAAAGTAGATAATATTTTAGCTGCCCAAACTGACTTGAGTTAAAACACCTATCTCCTAATACCCTCTGTGGTAAAATGAATGAGGACTAAGCTACATGTTTATTTCCCATGTTGGCTGAGGGTGTGTGTTGTGCGTGTGTGTGTTATTAGACTGGATTAGAAAAGGACCTTCGATGAGATTGATGACCAGTGATGGACTATGTGAACATGAAAATATTGGTTTAGTGCCTAAGTACAGAGATGTCTGTTCCACATCCTTGTTTATATTGATACCCAGGGAACTCAAAGTCACATGGAATCAAGTATGGTTTATCAGCTTGTCCTCCTTATTCAAGCCAGTCCTTATTTCCCCATCAAAAAATGGACCATAGTTTTCCTGGCCCTGCCCTTTCTACTTAAAACTCCTTTCACTCGTTCAGATCTGATTTTGCTATTGCTCTCAGGCATGAGGCTAGAGAGTATGGTTAACAAATTCTATTTGTTAACTTTTTGTACAAAAAATTAGTTGATCGATTACCTTGAAAATTCAGGAATGTCATTTATATCATGACATTTTATATAATTAATACTTTTTAAAAATATTTATGCATACAAAAACTGGGGTGCAGGCCAGAGGTGTGGGGTGGTGAGAGGAGTCACCAGAGACAGAGTGGGGAACAGAATAGACAGATTGACTGAAATACACTGCTGAGGGGAGCAGTGGAGAGACAGGAGAGGTCTGCTGTGCCACGTTGGTCACCTCCCTGGCCGGGGATAGAACGCATGCTGCAGTGGCTGCAGATAGCTTCACATTCTGTGACTTAACCCCTTATGCCACCAGGGAGGCCCTAACACTGTTTTTTTTTTATTGGCTCATAGGTTCCTTCTGCCCTTTAGGTACATATTGTGGTCAGAAATACACTGCTGGTTTCTCTGTTGCTATTGGGTCTAACGGTCACAGTAGTTAAAAAGTGTATGAGGTGGTGTTTCTGCCTTGAGGTGTTGAGTGACTGAGTGGAAGGAGAGAAGGGAAGTGGATGACTAGGACCAAACAAACCCAAGCCTGACCAAGCCGATGGCTTTAAGCGTGTGGGTAGGATAAGATTGCCTTGGTGGTTCTCATTCCATCAACATCATTCATTGAAACAAATGGACCCTTTATGAGCTACACACTGGGTCTGACCTTGAGAGCTCACATCTGTAACTCACCCCAAAGTGGGCCCAGCAAAGGTGACTGAAAGTCCTGAGGCTCATCATCAATCAGCAGCTGATTTTCTCATGTGATGCAGTGGTTGGAGTTAGTTTTCACACCGCTTAGCCCTCACGTTAATAAACTAGAAAGGGACAGACTCCAGATGACTTAGCTGAAAGAGGGAATGGGGCCTCCCTGGTGGCCTAGGGGTTAAATCTCATTGTTACCACTGAGATAGTCTAAGTTCGATCCCCAGCCAGGGCGCTAACCCACATGGCACAGCAGACCTCTCCTGTCTCACCTGCTGCTCCCCTCAGCAGTGTATTTCAGTAGATCTGCCTGTTCTATCTGAGATGCCCACTCTGTCTCTGGTGAATCCTCTCACCGTCCACCCACCTCCCTCGTGGCCCCCTCGGCCGGCCTATACCCTAAGTCTTATACACAAAAAGGAATAAATAAAATCTTAAAAAAAAAAAGGGTATGTATTTGACAGAAAGAAGGTTCAACAGCTCTGTCACAGAAGGTCAGGGAATTGGGGGTTAATGAGCCGGAGAGTCTGCCCCTCCCTCATCTGTCCTTCACAACCAGAGAGCCTTCTCTCTGGCTAACTCTGCAAGTAAGAGATAGGGGTTCTTCCCACGATGGTGGTGCCACGACCTCATATTTCTCAGCTTCCCTTCCTTTCTCTGTCTCTTGGAGGCTCGTGTCCCTAGAGCCATCAACATTGGAGGCCCTCAAGTCTCCATCCTAGTCCTCTTACTCCCACCTTCAGATCTTATTTATGTCCACAGCTTCAATCATCATCTCCAGAGAATTTACACATTTATTCTCCAACACAAACCTTACTCCAAGCTGGCATATATTCTTGGGTGTCTCAAAAACATCTGAAACTTTCCTCTTCTTTCTTGGTAATAGAACCCCCCAGCTGTTGGCATTGGCAAGGCACCAAGCTGAGAAGACTACGTTTTCCAGATTCTCCTCCAGTCAGCAATGGACAATGAGATGAATATAGAAATAATTAAGTTGAGCTCCAAGGGATAGACCTTTTCAGAAGGCTGACTCAGCTGGAAGATTTGCCATTTTTGCCCTTAAGCTTTCCTCCTCCTTCTGCCTGGAATGTGGTTGAGATAGCTGGTGCTGCAGTGGTCATCTTGAAAGTATGAGGTGAACTAGCACCAAAACAAATAACATTGTGGGATGAGCCTGTGATAAAATGCTTACTTTCTATTTCTAGGCAGCATTGTGGTAAAAAATGATAAATTTCATCTTAGTGGAGCCACGCTTATTTCAGAGCTCTAAAACTAGAACCAAACATGACTCCTAGCAGGCTTTTTAAAAAGATTTATTTATTTATCCACACAAGAGCTGGGGTATAGGCCAGAAGTATGGGTGGGGGGGGGGGTGGAAGTATTCAACAGAGTCTCTTTGCCCCTCCCAGCCAGGTACCAGCTACCTGGAAGTCTTTATTTTTTAACTTTTTTTCTAAATAAACTTTTCTTTCCAAGACAAAAACAAAAAGAAAGGATTCACCTGAGACAGAGACAGAGTGGAGAACAGGCAGATGGACTGAAACACACTGCTGAGGGGAGCAGCGGGGAGGCAGGAGAGGTCTGCTACGCCATGTGGGTCCCCTCCCTGGCCAGGGATCCAACTCACCTCATCGTGCAGTGCTTAACCCGTTGTGCCTCCAGGGAGGGCCCTATTCCTAGCAGTTTTAATACCCTCTTCCTCACCCTCATCCTCATCTGTCATCAGATCTCACTCTACTCTTCTCTAGTCTCCTCTCCCTGAGCTCACCATGCTGTCTCCTACCACTTAGCCTTCCTACAATTAATTCCCAGTGCCCACATTTCAGCTCAGTTCTCATTACTTAGAGAAACCATTATTGAACTATTCCACTAGGTCAACCCCACCATCACAGATTCTCAAGTACCACCAGCCTCTTCTTTGTAGCACCTACTCCCATTATGATTTTACAATCCAGTGCATGGAACTCTCATCTGTCCCCCTTTCTAGATTGTATGCTCCATTTTATGTCCTGTGTTCATTTGTTTTATTATCTTTGTATCATTTATATCTAGGCACAATTTTGTGATAAGCTGATTGAATGAATGTACCAGAAAGGAGTTACTCAGGCATCTCTGGTTCATATTTTTTAAATTTTAGGAAAAATTTCTGATTGACTTAGCTTGGACCAAGTTTCCACTTTAAGACTATGGAGAAGAACTGGGTATATAAGAACATAGCAGCTTCCATTCAAATCAGTTAGGAGTAAGGAAAGGAACAATCCCAGAAGAAGGGAAAGAGGACAGATAGATAGGTGCAACAATTAATGTCCCTCATTTTAAGCTCATCCTTGAAGCTTATTTTAACCTGATTTTACCTTGACAGGAATGTGAAAAAAGGAACATTTTACCCTATAATTTGGTTCAGGTCTTTGGTTCATGCCCTAGGAGAAGATATGGTCACCAGGTCCTTGTATAAGGTATGTTCCTACAGGGTCTGTTCTCCATTTATTGTGAATGGATAATGACAAGAATAAAAACCTCATTTTATCAGATCTTATGGTTTCTACTCCATTTTAAATGCTCCAACAAGCATTTAAAATATAAATTCTTCATTTAATCCAGATCTCCAACAAGCATTTAAAATATAAATAGAGCTCTTCTCCCTGACCCCAGCTGCCCTCTTCGCTCTCTCTTGTGCATTCCTTCCTGTTTTCATTGAGTCCCACCCTAAGCACACATCTGCCTCAGGGACTTTGCACTGCTATTCCTCTGCCTGGAATTCTCTGCTCCTGGATCTTGGCCAGGCCACTTCCTGAGAACTGAATTGCCAGGGCTTCTATGAACACTTCTGAAGTCTGTATAGTGCACAGAGATGCCAACTAGAGGCTGAAATTCAGTCCCAGTGCTGCCTATGAAGCTGTGAGCTCTGAGGAAGAAGGGTAACTTTTTTCTCCCCCTTACCAGAGAGTGACCTGTAGTCATTCCACACCTCCTTACAGCTGGCCAGAGGGGAGATCTCTGTTTTACACAAGTCATGAAAGGCTAGTGATGACCTACAGAAGGCAGGCCTCATCAGAGTTAGAACATTGTCTCCTCTACTGTGTGATGACCTTGTGACTAAATCACGCTGGTGCTGAGAACCTTGAAGCTGACTGATGGTGGAGAAGGGAGAGCTCTATAGGGTGATCCTGGGAGCTAGTTCTGGCCCTGCTCTGTGTGGGTGTCTTCTAGTTCAGTCCTGTCTTCACTCCATGTACCTCATTGTCCCACAAGTATATGCTGAGACCCCATTAGGTGCCAGGGAGGAGAGGACTATGAGCGGACTTCCCTTTGGGAAGCCAGTCTAGAGGAAAAGAGAGGAAACCAAATCATCACACCAATATTTAACTTGAAACTGTGATGCACCTAAGAAGGGGTGGGGAAGCTTTGAGAACTTGTAGTAAGAGGATCCTAGTGCAGGACCAAGTGTTGGGGACATTTCCTTGAGGAAATAACTCAAGCTGAGAATGGAAGGATGGGCAGGAAGTGGTTGGGCAGAGAAAGGATGGACTGATGTGGAAGGCAGCCTGAACTGAGGATCAGAGATGAGCCCCTCTCTTAATGCGGGTCACTCTGGCACCCAAGGATGCTTCAGACAATGCTTTTTGGCTTTTAAGAATATGCTTTTGTGAGCTCTGCGGTGATATTTGCAGATCATTCTGGTAAGTCACCTTTCAGGTCACAATAGAGCATGACTCAACAATGTTGCTTTCTGCTCTAGACAGCAGATGATACACCTTTGTTCCCGACTCCACAGACAGTGACATCACATGGGTGGCCTGAAACCGGTCATGTGGGAGTATTTATACCAGAGAAACTGGCAAACCAGTCGGCACCTTTTTTTTTTATTCTTAGAGAGCTCCTAGCATGCCCCTGAGCATGACTGCTCACTGCCCTAGAGAGCATCACAAATTTTCTTGAAAAGGCTGAATTGATGATAAAGTGTTATGACAGACCTTTGGATCCTGCCTGAGAAATGAGAAAACAAAAGGCCCTCCTGCCTCCCTGAAGTGAAGGATGATTTCTGCTGCTTGTGAGCATCACCAGCCATTGTCAAGAAGCAGAACCAGGCCTCCCTGGTGGTGCAGTGGGTTGAGCTCCACACTGTGAAGCATCTGTGGCACAGCAGCGCGAGTTCGATGCCCAGCCAGGGAGGGGACCCACATGGCACAACAGACCTCTCCTGCCTCGCCCGCTGCTCCCCTCAGCAGTGTGTTTCAGTCAGTCTGCCTGTTCTGTCCCCACTCTGTCTCTGGTGAATCCTCTCACCTCCCTGGACTCTGACCTGTACCCCAGCTCTTGTATGCATAAAATAAATAAATCTTAAAAAGAAAAAAGAAGCAGAAACTCAGTCAATGCTCTCGTTTGAGGGCACAGAGAGGGTTGGAGTTAGCTCGTCAATGCTGTTAGCTGACCCCTTCCTGGGGGAGAACAGTAAAAGACATCTGTTGCCTCATTTCCTCCTTCTGAGAAATAGCAGCCTGTTAGCTACAAAGGATAGACACAGATTAAATACGTAATTGTTGATCCCCTGCTTTCTGCCATCCTAGTGGAATCGCAAGCTGCCTTAGTCACTATCATGTTCTTACAGTATCTGTGAGGCACTTAATTGCTCCTGAGAGTGATGCTTTTGAACTATGCACAATATGAACCCATAAAGGTTACACAGACAATCCACTTCTCGCCCCAGACCTTTGTCCCTGTCACTTGCCTTTCTAGCAACTTACATTTATCCTGCTAAACTCAACTCAAGGACCTCCCAGTTAGTGGAGGGGTTAAAGTCTCATCACTGTGATACTGTCAGCAGCCACTGCAACTTGAGTCTGATCCCTGCCAGGAAGCTGACCCACATGACATGGCAGAACGCTCCTGTCTTGCTCGCTGCTCCCCTCAGCAGTGTATTTCAGCAGATCCACCTGTTCTGCTCCCCACTGTCTCTGGTGAATCCTCTCATCCTGCCCCCACTCCTCTGGCCTACACCCCAGCTCTTGTATGCATAAATACATTTTAAAAATGTCTTAAAAAACAAAAACACGGGCCTCCCTGGTGGCGCAGTGGGTTAAGCAATGCACTATGAAGCAAACCGCAGCCCCTGAAGCACGAGTTCGATCCCTGCTGCCAGCCAGAGGCGGGG